>PVKA01032457.1:0-25242 GCA_004027165.1 Ctenomys sociabilis
TGGTATTGTACAAGGTGCATACATGATATTATATTTACAGGTTTTTATATAGCTGAATTATATCAAAGATTCAATAATTATTTACCTAGTGGATGACCATAGCACTAAAAGCCGACATAATATCCTGTCCCACCACCAATAGTGCAGATCTTGCCTCTCATAGAATTATGTAGAAGCACAGCGTTATCTGTCCCAACTGTACTGTCTATACACACACAGGATGATTTTTTCTTTCTACAACCCTTCCTTTGTCTACAACAACTATTTTATACCTGGATACCTGAGACCTTTTTTACAAAGCATAGGTGTATAAAAATTTTATACCACATATTGTGGAATGGAGGCTCAATGGTAACAGTTTACTTGTGCCATAAAACAGAGGAAAATGCAGAAACAAGCTCTACATGGTTTTACTCAATGTTCTCAGAAATCTGCTGTATTTATTTGCATGTAAATAAACTTTTTTAAAAAAAACCTAAACCCTTATTTGTGCTACAATGATGTACCTTATTCTCTAGGTTCACCCTTCCTCTAAGCTTCAGTCCTGCATTTTATCTGCCTGTAAGACTTTTTTCACTTGAATATATTATTTTTGTCATCTGACACAATATAACTGGCATCATTTAAACTGAAGTAATCTACCTAAAAAAATTATAATTCCGTGAACTTTGTTGCTATGCGAAAATTTAACATTCATTTTGAAAACATTATGCATGTATTTCCTGCTTCTCTATTCACACTGTAAATGTCCTGAGGAAAAGGATTTTGCATGATACTCCTCAGTATTGTCCCCCTCCTCTTCAGAGCCCAATGCAGGGCTTGGTGTACTCACTGAAAGGAAGAGCAAAGGAAGGTGTCCAAATTACAAAGGGAAAATGATGGAGTTATAAGTCACCTTAATTACTACATTAAATTAGGTTAGGTGTGACATTTAAAATTTGATTCAATTTGATTCAATGATCATAAGCTAGTATTACTCAGGGTACTCAAGAAAAAAAACCAGGGATACATAGAAAGGATAATTATTATATCCTGACCTCTAGGCAATCTGCCTTTAAGTTTTCAGTATTGTAAAAAGAGATTTGGAAGTGATAGTGAAGTAAAAAGGAACATAAAGGTGAGGGCATCTCTTGGCTGTTGTAGCCTTCCTTCCATGGGGAAGGTCAGTTGCATTGGGCTCCCTCAGTTTTCTAGCAGATAGTACAAAAAACCACAGTTTAAACTATTAAACACAATTTAATTTTCATTTTACTTTATGTTTAACTGATACATAACAATAGTATGTATTCCTGAGCTACAATGTGATGTTTCATTTGTGCTAATAGTGTTTGGACAGGATATCATGTCTGCATCTTGTAGTATGAATAACTACGATGAAGACAACAATATGAATGCATTAATTATTGCAACTGTCTTACTTATAAGTTTTGAAACTGTCTCATTGCTATTTGTTTCTCAATAAAATAGAGACAATTGTGATGTTTCAATACAAGTATAAATTGTATAATCGATTTAGTAGAAACATATCCATTATTTCAAACATACATTCCTTTGTGTAGATAATATTTAAAATCTCAACTTCCTGTCTCTTTTTAATATGTTAAATATTAGAGTTGTTGAATCCTTCTACCTTGTTATATAGCAATAGGACATCTTTTCTTCCAACTGTAAGTTCATATCCTTTACCATAAATTACAAATAAAAACTGCAGAGAGAAAGGAATTCCTGCTTGTTAGGATGGAGACTATTAAACAAGGAAGAACGAAAAAGAAGAAGAAAGAGAGGAGGAAGAGAAGGAAAAATAAACAGTAGAAAAAAACACTAGGGAAGGTATGAAAAAGGACTATAGAGATGTTGGAAATAATATAAATTAATATTTTAGAAAACAGCAAGGAGATTCTTTTAAAATATCAAAATAGCAAGCACATTTTAATGAGAGAAGAGAAAGTGGAGCCATAGAAGTGGAGAACTGAGCCCACAGGAAGAAACTGTGAAAGAGAACCTTTAAAATAAAGTGCTAGGCTTTTGTTCCTGGAATCAAAGAAGTTCATAAGCAGAGATGGTCAAAGCAAAGTCATTGCTATGAAATCTAAGCTTTCAAATGCCTTCATGATGATAAATCTTGAATGCGAACTTTATTGAATTGAGAGCTCGCCTAGGATTTTAGCAAGGCATTTCTGGTGGTTTTGTCAATTTGATAAGTTTATTTTAAATAAATTGGTTTAGCAATTTCACAGGAGGGGGAGTAGAGGCCCACCCCAATGCAGCTCATCACTTGAACCTTACAAAATGAAAATGAGGAAGGACAGACTTGCTTCTTTTTCTTCATAAGAGCTCCACTCTTTGCTTTCTTGGGCATCATGTCCTGGCTTCCCTTGCACACACATAAACCTCCATATATGACTTGCATGGAACACTGTACACGCTCCAGACCTTCAACTAAGTCCTTTGGTCTCCAGTGTGTAGACATCCTCTTCAAACTTCCTCATCAAAGTATGTGGGTGGCCATTGCAAATCAACTTTTAAATTTTTATACATTTGTGCATATTGTGCTGTATCTGATTCTTCAGTAAAACTGACCTATATAGACCAGGCATGCTTGTGAAAGGTTCTCTGCAATAGATTATTATGCAGATCAGGGAACTGAAGGAGGAAGGCCCTTCAATGTGAGTAACACCTTTCAGCCTGGATGGAACAAAAGCAGGAGAAAGCCTGCCACCATTTGACATGAAAGCTCAGCTCTGCATGTGTAGAAATTCAGTTGTGGCCATCATCCAGAGCCTCATACCCAGGTACTTCAGCCTTTCAGTGTGGATTCACAGAGACCATCCAGGCTCTTAGCTGCAGACTGCTGCCAGGTCCTTGATTCGTGGTGCCTTTAAGCTTTCGGTCCCTTGGGCTGAACAATTACCAACCCTTCTGATTCTCCAAAGATTCAAACGACCACTGTGGAACTATCCAGATCCTATAAACAAATCTAATCAATATCCTTTTATAAATATATATATACCCTAATACAGACTCACTGAAAATGGACAAATATAAAAACATGAGTAGGGACATTATTAATTCTGTATTGTAATCTAAAAATAGTTGTGATTTCTTCTTGCAGTAAAGTAATAGATAAGAACATAAATTCCTGTATTGTGGTACCTTGGTTTACAAACTTAATTTTTCTTATGATTTGGGGAAAGACAGTTCAGTGTTTGTGTGGGGACAATGGTCAGGCTGTGAGTAGGAGAAAACTTTGGCAGAATGCTGTCCTTGTGAACTGAATTGTTTGCAAACAGAAGCATTTATCAGCTGAAGCATTACTCTATTAAGTCAGGGATAAGTGATAGAGATGTATCATTTCTTTTCTTTAAATTTAGTTCCTCAGTGTTAAACAAATGTTACCTGGTATTCTCCTAGCATTGTGGATGAAGGAATACATAATAAATTGTAACACATAACCTGTATCTCCAAAGAGATAAATTTTTCTATAGTTGTAAGCCATTGGTTTTGTATACTTACAGTTTCCCCCTGATTTTTTTTTTTTTTTTCAGAACTGGGGATTCAACTCAGGTCCTTGTGCTTGCTGGGCAAGTGCTAATTCTACTCAGCTATTTCACCTGCCCCTAACCATTCTCCTTGAATGTGCTATATAAGTTGTGTGTTTCTCAGTTCTCTTCCTCTGTCTACTTTTCAGATCATTTCATACTTCTTCGACTTTTCTGAATCTCATTCACAGAAAATGATCTTGCTTCCTAGCATGGGGAAAGGTAGATAATTCACACATGCTGAGCCTATGTTTCCCACTTGCTTGTTGTCCTAGGTATAAATAGTACCTGCTGCTTACTGAGCAATTTCAAACACTATGCATGATCCACACCTGCTCCTCAATCTAAATTCCACAGTGAGAAATATAGGAGCCTCATTGACATAGCCAATTCAGTGTCTAACAGGGCATGTTAGCTCTTCATTGCTTGACCAAATACCTAAGAAAATGACTAAAATGACTTCCTTCCTTCTTAATATTAATTTTAAGAAGGAAGATTTATTTTGGCTCATTGTCACAAAAGGTTAATCCATTGCTACCTGGGTCTATTGCTTCTAGACTTTCAAAAAGACAAAAACATCTGTGAAGAAGGCTGAGACAGAGAAAATGTACTTAACACAGTTGAAGCTGGGAAACAGAGACAAAGGAAAGGGACCAGGGAGAGTATCCACAGTACCACACTCCAGGATCTTGCAATTTAGCCCAGTCTGATTGTTTTAACATTCTCCTTTAATGTGAACTGTAGGAGAATGAGAACTAACCTAGCTGATATCCACTTAGCACCTGGAATAGTTTTGAAACAAATTTCATGAACTCTCAAGGTATTAGTGCTCAACCACTTTAATGCAACATATGTTATTGGGGCTTGATTTACAATGTTATCAAAATGAATTAGGCTATCTAAAAATATGCTTCATAAGCATGGTTCATTTTTAAAAGATATGTGTTTTAAAGTAGTATTTTTTGTTGTACCTTTTAGATTTTATTTACTCTTTCAGGTTTTACATTAGTCAAACAAAACAATGTTTGTACATCTGGGTCTAATTTATTTCACTTAAGAGTGCAATCTAGTTGCATCCATTTACTGGTAAAAGTCTCAAATTTATCTTTTTTACAGCTGGGTAATACTCTCTTGTGTAGAAATACCTCATTCTTTAGCCATTTCTCAGTTGATGGGCATTTGGATCATTTCCAAGATTTAGCTATGACAAATCTGTAACATTTGTATCGTATGTTAACTTGTTTATGTCATTTGCTCTAATTTTGTTTCTATTTTTTACACTTCAAGTTAAAATATAAGCAAATAAATCAAAAAATAAAAAATAAAAATAATAAAAATCTGAATCTTAAACAGAAAAAAAAAAAAAAGAAAACATCATAGCACAATTTTGTGCACCCATGGTTATAAAGTAACATTTTGAAGTATTATCCGTTATTTTTGTCATTTATTAATTTGTTTCCTTGTCATCAGTTTTCCTTGAAATCTTAAAATATAAGAGTTAATACATGTCTATATATTTATTTAAGCATTTGAAAACTAAGGTTCTACTTGGTAATAAAGAGTAAGTGTCTCTATGTTAAAATAATTTTGCCATTTGAAGCCTTGAAAATGTATTTATTGTATGGAATTTCCAAAGTTAGAGAAATTTTCATTTTCAGTAATCTGGAAGAATAACATTAATTTCAGTTTTTTCAATGAATGCTTGATACTCATTCCTCAGTAAAGTGAGTAGTAAAGGTATTGACCAAAGTTGAGTGGTTTTATGAAACTATTGACATACTTTGATTTTTTTTTATATACTAATCTTGCTGAGTTTGTGCTGGAGGCCTCCTCTAATGGGAGAATATACATACTTTTTCTAGATTCCAATTTTTCCACCTGTTCCTGTATAAAACCTAGATCAGTGACCTATTGTAGCTTCATCCCACTGCTAATCTAGAGATATTTGTGGTCTCCTATCTGGTCCCACATAACATTGGAGTTTTATAATTACTTTTCATAAATTCTCATTATATGTGAACAAGTGCATATACACAAACTTAATATATTTAAGATGATTTTTTAGATAAAAAGATATTGTGATATCGTTTTGCCATACAAACTATATTTTTCTCTTAAGTGCCATGAGCAGTGCGATTTCAGCTTCTTTGTAAATTTCTGCCCTATATCTGTAGCATGTAAAAATGCGAAAGAACCCGGCTTAGAGTAAGTCCTGAACTTTGGCAATTTCCCTCGAGCAACTATGATCTTCTGGATGCATTCTTCTGTATTGTCTGGGCATTCTCTAAGTAGGACAGTGCACTTGTTCATAAAGTTCTAAGGTGGTGCTAGTGTTATTAGAGGAAAGCAGGGTGGAGCAGTGCTCGTGGCCCCACATGAGGGCTGGGCTTCTGGACTTGGTGGCAGTTCATGGTGATGGCACAGCCCACGATGGCTGCTGAATCTGTCAGCATTACTTAAATATTCCACGGCCACAACTCAAGTGGTGCCTTACCCTCTTTCAGCTTTCAGCAGGGTTGTGTTCTCAGAAGGCACTTTAGGTTGTCCTCACAACATATGATGACAATAAATGCACTATATGAATTACATAACTATAAACAATAAGTGTTTCTAAATGTATTACTTTAAGTAAATAGCCTGAAGTGTGTTTTCTAAGAAATTATACAGGGAGACCTCATAGGAGGCCCGTTTTGCACATTTTCTTAGACTTTTAGACTTGACACAGATCTCAATCGAAAATTAGTTTGCTGAAGAGGCTGAAGAGGCTCTGAGGAAGCAAGTGCCTGGTTGAGTCCTCAGCCCTTATGGCTGCTTCCCAGGAGGACATGAAGCACATGGACTTTGTATTATATGCTTACCAGAGTACTAAATTTGAAGCGTAATCCTCACAGTGATGTCCTTCACTGCCCAAATGATTACAGAAGAGAGCATGAAAGGGAAGGATGTAGAGAAAGGTTAATGGAAAATTTTTGGGGCCACTCTGAGGAATGTTACTTAAAATACCTTTTAACCTGGTGGATCAAGATAATTCCCTTCTTTTTCTTCTTGTCCTTGACCTTGTCCTTCTCCTGGCCTGGTCCTCGTCCTCCTCCTCCTCCTCCTTCTTCATCCTCTTTGTTTTTGAGAAAGGATCTCAGTGTGTGGCCCAGGCTGGCTTGAACTTGCTGCAGTTCTTCTCATTTATCCCCAAGAGTACTGGGGTTATATGCCTACACAACCACAGCCAGTAAGATAACTCTTAACCAGTTCCTCAGGAGGGAAGATGTTATGAATTGTGAATAAAATAAACAGTTAAGAGACTCATGGGTGGCAAAAAAAAAAAAAAAAAAAGAGCAACTTTTCTAGTTCTGACTGCTTTTTTAAAGTAAACAACATATTCTTACTGCTGGTTCATGTTTCCAGAAATATGAGCATAATTAAAGTTATTTTTTCACATTATCACTTAAACTGGGTAAATTTAAAATATTTCCCAATAACTAATGTGAATTTCAGGATGTGACACATTTAACATTATTTTAAAAATATTTTTATTCTAGGAAAAGGTCTTAAGGTTGATTATAGTTGCACACATATGGAATATAGTGTTATATAAATGTAATGAAATGTAAATGAAAATAGAACTATATGCAATAAACATTGTTAAAATATAGTGCTAATTAAGCTGATAAAAAATTTCTAGGTTCTTGACAGCACAGGTAAAAGTAGTTACAAAGAAAATGTTTACTGACAATCTAGTTAATTAAGTTTTAATTTGCTGTGCTTTGATAAGATTCAACTACAAATATATAAAGATTTTTGCTCATAAAAATCTCATATACAAGGGCTGGGGATATACCCCAGTGGAATAAGTTCCTATTTGGGTTTGATCCCTGGTACTGCAAAAAAAAATCTCATATATGATAAATATCAATTTTTTCATTTTTATTTGAAGATTGATTTAATAGCCATTTGAAAAAAATAACATGTGGTTCAATTACTACCAGTAATTTACTTCTTCCCACAATCATGTTTCTTGAAATATATTTTATGTTACATTTATTTAAATAGAAAATATTTTTAAAGCAAGAATTAGGACTCACAGCATTCTAAATTTTGGCACCTTGTTTTTCTCTGGCACCTTTTCTTGTATCTCTTGATGGTAGCAACAAGTCTCATTTTCCTTCTCTTTCTCTTTAATTAAGGATTATTTATATTATGGTCACAAGGTTTTCCTTGGCTACCCTTACTGCTGTGTTACTATCAAATACATTGTTTTGTGTCTATCATGCTGATTAGGGAAATGCTACTTAGGTCAGTTTTGGGACCATGTGGTACTTACTGAAACAGTAAAAATCTACCAGCTTTATTTGTTGGATAGATAACTACCACCTAGGTATCTTTTCCATGTGAAGAGGCAATCATGATCCTTTGCAAAATCTTAAACTACATATTCAAATGCATCTTGATTACTTGAAAAGGTGCAAAGACTACAATGGTCGTTTATTCACAAATACTCTTCTTATTAATTGAGTCTGTAGTAGATGTTTCAGTAATTTGTTGTGGTAAAACAAATCATCTAAACTTCACTGGTATAAAATCATCACTAACAGGTAATGGTCCATTTTTACATAAGAGAATGGCTGATTTCTAGTGGAGAGACTCAATGTGGAAATAAATTAGAGCATGAGGAGGCCTTAAAATATTAGCCTTTAAAATTATTTCATTAGATGTATATGTAAATTGTACATGATGTTTTATTATTTAAATATAAATAGGGAATTGAATTATCACTACAGTCAAGTAAATTAATACCTTGCATCATAACCTCACATCACTAACCCTTGTGTATCTTCATCTTTTTCTGGTGGAACTAGGGATTAAACTCAGGCCCTTGCTCTTGCCAGGCAAGCACTTTTTCTACTGAGTCATCTCCTCGGCAACCTGTTTCTGTATTAAAAGCACTGAAATTCCACTCTTTTATTAAATAACCAAGATAAAGTAAATCATAGTGAGTTCTAGCCTTTTTGCTACATGTTTTACCTCTAGATGTAGTCATCCTATATAACTGTCATTTTGTGTCTATTTCCTTCATTCTTGCCACTGGGTAATAAATATTTATTTTGAGACATGGGTCTTAAAAAGTAATCCAGATATAAGTGAAAAAGTATTTTTCTTTGGTGGCTTATTTTACAGCATACAGTCTCTTCATATTTATCCATGCTGTTGTAAATTTTTTTTCTGTATTTCAGGGAATGGTCTGCAGGGTTTTCAAGGTCTCACTACTAGATCAGACTCATAATGATCCACCAGTCCACAGCCTCCCAAGAACTGAGATCACAGGCGTGGGCCACCACAGCCAGTTTTAGTTGCTGTATCAGTATGCCTCGGGGGCAGGGCCAGCATGGCAGGCTGTTGTAAATTTTCTTTCTCTTCTATTTTTTTTTTTTTTTTTTTGTGAAAGATACATATCAGTCAAGTTTGTGTCCATATGTCTTACACATGTACATCTTAATTTCATTTTTCAGTCAGCCATCAAAGTACAGTTGGGTTACATCCACTTTGGTTGGTGCTTGTCCATAATGCTACAACAAATCCGGAAGCATGCCATAAAAATGGGCATCTGAGATGAATGCATACTTTTCAGAGGAAGGAACACAAATGCTAAGTGAAACTTGGAAAACTGTTCCACAGGACTGGTCATTCCCAAAATGCTATTTTAAACAACACTGAGGGGGCAGGGAGATATCTCAGTAGAATAAGCACTTGGCTGGCAAGCACAAGATTCTGAGCTTCATCCCTGGTACCACAAAAAAGGAAAATAACACTGAGATTCCATTTCATTCCAGAAAGAATGGCTTTTCAAAGAAATCAGCTAACATATACTTGAGAGGCTGTGGGGAAAAGGGAACCCACTGTTGGTGGGAGTGTAGACTGGTGCAGATACTATGGAAAGCAGTATAAGTACTCCTCAAAAATCTGGATTTGAACTCAACCCAGCTATTTTCTTCCGGGTTTTCTGCAAAGGAATTGAAAAAATCATGCCATAATGACATACGTACACTGACGTTTATAGCAGCACAATTTGTCATAGACAAATCTTGAAAATAACCAAAATGCCTATTGCCTAAGGAATGGATAAGAAAGATGTGGTAAATTTATACAATGGAGTCAACTATAAGGCCTTTAGGCCTTTACAGGCAAATAGACGCAGTTACAGGCTCTACTCTTAAGTGAAATAAATCAGACCCACAAGTATAAATGTAAGATTGTCTCTCTAGTATGAGAACCCAAAAGAATAAATAAAATCTGAAAGGCACCTGGCTTCATGCACACTTTTATTTGTGGACATTTGGCTCATGAGCAGCAGTGTTGGATGCAGTTTTCATTTTGTTTTTGAACTCTGCATCATGTGATAAATACGATTGGCAATCTTTGCTAGAACTGTGGAAATAATTTAGTTTATGAATGGAGGAACCACTGTATTTCATCAAACACTTCATTCTTTTTATGGGAAAACATTCAAATCCTTTTATCTCTCTTTTGAATTTTGCAGTATATTGTCATTATACATACTCACCTGAAGCAATTGATTAGGTTGTGACCAATCAGCTGGGCAAATGAGCCTTCTGCCAATCTCAGAGACCTCAGGCCTACACACTAAAACCTACATGTGGGCCCAGCACAGATTGTTAACTTGAATACTTCTCGTATGAAATCAAGGAGGATTTAATAAGATGGCCTACATCTGATGCTAGAATGAAGGATACAAAAGCAAAGCAAAGCAAAGCAAAGTGATTTAATGCAATGGGATGCAAACAAAATAAAACAGGAAACATGGCATGGTGGCCCTGTATCTCATGGCTATTGTAAGCTTCTTCAGTGAACAACTCTTACCATAGAATGTATTTCTTTTTCTAGTTTAAGTGGCCTGCACTCACTCTGAAGAGCATACTTCTTTTCTTACCTTAAATAAACATGCAATCTTGCCATCTTTTTATCAGTATGACTTGTTTTTTTTTTTTTTTTTTTTTTTTTTTTTTTTTTTTTTTTTTTTTTTTTTTTTTTTTTTTTTTTTTTTTTTTTTTTTTTTTTTTTTTTTTTTTTTTTTTTTTTTTTTTTTTTTTTTTTTTTTTTTTTTTTTTTCTGTGCTACCTGGACAAATTCTTTGAGTATGACAAGAACCTGATTGTGGAAGAATCCCATAGCACCCCAGATCCTAGTGACACACTAATTATACGAAGGACGTCAGAACTTTTTGCACTTAAGTAGACCTTTGTACCAAAAATCTGTCTTTATCAGTCAGCCTTCCCATGTTCTTTTTGATCACTGATATGAACACTTACTACGTAACTTCTATGAGATGAACTTTTTTTTTTTTTGTATTTCACATATAAGTGGGATGACACAGTTGTTTCAGTTATTCTCTCATTGCTTGGACAAATACCCAACACCAAAAATGAAGGAAGGAAAGGTTTATTGAGCTCACAGTTACTGGAAGGTTCAGTTCATATGTGGCTGACTCCTAGGCATAGTGGCACAGGACAGAAAGCATCATTCATGGCAGAAGCAAAGAGCAAGAAAGCAAAATGGAGGAGCAACAGCAACAATGACTGCTGAGGGGATGTCTCCTTACTTTGCATTCAGACTCTATGTCCCAGGCTGGGGGAAGTACTCATACCAAGAATCCCAGCAGTACTAAAACCCATAATTCCAAGGGATCATGAGTTAATCTCAAAATCTAGAAGTCCTCACTCCATGACTTTACAAGGCTTTGGGGTGACAACTAGATACAAACCATAGTTACAATACATGACTTTGATTATCATGTTTAACAAACTAATCTGTAGTTCCATCCATGTAGCACCATAAACAACAGGATTTTTCATTCTATTTTATAGCCAAATATTATTCTATCATGTACAGTTTTATGCATTGAGTTTTTGTGTCATCTATATATCTTGGATATTACCCTTTTTCAGATGTGTAGCTTGGAAATATTACCTTTTATTCTGTAGTTATTCTTTCCCTCTAGCTAATTCTTCTGTTGGCCATTTATAAACCTTTTGTGGAGATATGACTAAACAAGTTCCTAGCCCATTTAATTAATTTTTTCCTTGCATGTTTATTCATTTGTGTTCATTATATATTTTTGATAGTAATGCCTGGTCAGACATAAAATCTATATATTTTTAATACATTTTGTGATGCTGGGGATAGTGGTCAAACATGAAATACATTTTTTCATCCGTCCCTAGATTACTCTTCTCATTTTTGAAGGTTTCTTCTCCAGTACACAGAAACTTTTTCAGTCTGATATTCCACTTGGTTCTTTTTGTTTTTTGGTCTGAGTTTCTGGAGTCATAGCCCAAGGTCATCATCCAGACTAGTTTGAAGACAACAGTCGCAGAGCCAGTGATCCAAGATAGTCAAGAGATCATTGTCTGACCTGTTTAAATGAAACTCAGAAGCATCAGAGCATTGCACCCTCTGCACCCTGCTGCTTCCAGCCATACCTGCCAGCATCTGTAGGACAGGTGACAGTGGAGAATGTGAGAGTGAATGTTGGAAGAGAGATGGAGTGACCCAAGATGAGGATTAATTTTGGTAACCTATATCTAGCAAAAATCATAGAATAGTGTTCATATATAAGAAACAAACTTCGTAAGAGAGCAGCAAAGAGGATTTATGTATGTTTTCCACAGATAAGTTTTATTTTGTCCCACATTGCAAATTGTAAAATAACATTGGTTATTTTACTATTTATAATAACATCATTATGATCTATGTTTTTTTACCAAAATACATAATTTTTAAAATGTTGCTTAATAACTTGCTTTTATTCTGAAGCTTTTCAAATGGTAAGTGACTCTAGACTTAATTAAAGCACATAACTACACATCTTATGTAAAAAATATAGTAGATGAAATAATGGATGAAATAAATGAATAAGTAAAAATGAGGCTTTTAAAACCTCAATTAATGCTTTCAGAAAATGTTTGTTTTGAATAATTCAGAGGGAAAATTTAGTTTCTTATTTCACTTTATGTGATTTAATACCATCGTGATAAAACTATTCAAAGTACAGCAATTTATTATAGAAATAATGTGCATGAAGTTTTGAAGAAACTAAAATTTGACAACAGAAACATCAGGCAGCTACTATTTTCAGGGAGAAACAGATACACAGGAAAGAGTCAATATTTAAATGGAGTAGGCTAATGTGTTAGAATTATTTTTAAACTATTAGAAAATGAGTTATATGCAATAAAATATGGAAAGAAATTATGATATTTGTATTATGCTTAAGATCTCGAAGTTTAAACTAACTTACAAAAGCCCTAACTTTAATACCTATATATCTATACTATTAAAGCAAGCAATTTTAGGAAATTTTTAATGTATTTATCATTACATCATCAGAGATATAGATTATGCTCAATTATTTATTATAAATGATGGATTCTGGTACACAAAGATTCATAAAAGTGTATGGAAAATTATATTGTGAAACTTTGGTTGAGATTATACTTAAGATACTAAGAAATGAATAATTTTCTACTTCAGAGAGGATTTACTTAATCAATTAAAAAAACAGATATAGTTATTCTCTTCTAAAATAATATGGTTTAATTCTATGGATTGTCACAATTGTTTTTTATACAATATGTTATTGATATTTGGAATATGTTGCATAAAAATAATTTCTTAATTTGTCTTACGAAATAAAAAAACTAAGTGAATGACAAATGATATAATAGTCTATATTTGATAAATGTTACATAAATATGGAAACACAAAACCATGAGATCAATTAAAGAGCAACTCTGAGGACTTGGCATACATATCTTGGCATTGATTTCTAAGCAGATTGATTAGGACCAATATCGTATAGATTTGTATTAGATCTCATTAGTAAAATAGGATTTGAACCAAACTTGAAAGAACACAGACAGTAATCAAATTTGTGTGGATATTTTTAGTATCATAAGGAATCTGTATGTCTTCCTTGTCTGAGAAACATATAAGATGTCAGACTCTTTGGAGAGGAGGGGTTAGACCACAGGGTAGTGAGGCAGGAATGTACAGGCTGCTCCAAATGATTTAAACATGGGGTCCTTCTTTGGCTTTAAACTATCTGACAGAAGTTCTGACTTCTGAAGTGACTGCTATTTATGGATTTTAAACTAATGATGAGGCTACCACAGCAATACAAGCAAGAGTCAATAATTATGAAGGCTAGTGTGTTAATAATGGAAGTAGTGAGAAATAGTCATTTTCTGTATATACCTGGTAAATAGCATAGGGTTTCCTGATGGAATAGAAAAGAAATAAGGAAAAAGGCAAGAATCAAGGAAAAGGACTGAGAATTGAAATGGTAGTTTTGGCCCAGATAATTGGCATGGTAGAATTTTTATCAGATGGAGGTAAAACATGACTGAGAGAGAAGATGAAAGAAGAGAGAGAAGTTTTCTAAGTGAGTTTTCTATGTATGAAAACTCACTGGTCACATAGAGTAATAGAGGGGCCTGGGAGATGGCTCAGTGGAATAAGTGCTTCCCTGGCAAGCTCAGGAGCCCAAGTTCAATCCCCAGTTCTGTGAAAAAAAAAGAAGAAAGGAAAACTTTTTCTCACTAAAGGGCAAGATACTGTTTTATCTGTTTCCAAGGCCAATATTATTTAGGTGTTTTGTTTTTTGAGAGAGTCTTTGTACACGGGCTAAGCAGATGTTCAACAAGACCCCAAAAATTCCACCAAGAAACTATTAGAACTGATATGGAAATTAAGTACCATAGCAGGATAAAACGTTAATACTCAAAAGTCAATAGCGTTCCTCTACATAGATAACAAGCACAATGAAAGGGAAACAATAACTTTTACAGTAGCACTACAGAAAATGAAATACCTTGGAATTCACTTAACCAAGGAAGTCAAAGATCTTTTCAAGGAAAATTACAACAACCTAAGAAAAGATATTATGGAGGATTTCAGAAAATGTAAAGATATTCCATGCTCCTGGATAGGAAGAACCAACATAGTGAAAATGGCCATACTCCCAAAACTGCTGTACAGATTTAATACAATCCCTATCAAACTGCCACCAACCTACCTCCCAGACATAAAGAAATCATTCCTAAAATTTATTTGGAACCACAAATGACCTAGAATAGCAAAGGCAATCTTGGGCAATAAAAACAAAGCAGGAGGCATCACAATTCCTGACTTGAAATTATACTACAAAGCCACTGTGATAAAATCAACATGGCATTGGCAACAAAATAGACATGAGGATCAGTGGAATAGATTAGAAGACACAGAGGCATCTACAATCACACTCGGCCATCTGATCTTCGACAAAGGGGCTACACAAGCTCACTGGAAGAAAGATAGCCTCTTTGACAAATGGTGCTGGAAAATATCGCTTTCTACATGCCAAAAACTAAAACTTGACCCAGCTCTATCACTATGCACTAAGTTAAAGTCAAAATGGATTAAAGATCTAAACATTAAAACAGAAACACTTTATCTCCTGTAAGAGAAAGTAGGAGGAACTCTTGAAGACATAGGGGTAGGTGAAGAGTTCATGAACAAACATATATTAGCACAGGAAGCACTTGAAAGAATCAACAACTGGGACCAACTCTTCTTAAGGAGCTCTGTGTGTCAAAAGAAATTGTCAACAGAGTAAAAAGTCAACTTCCTATACTTTAGACTCATGAGTAAGTTCTGCCCCACCCTCCCCAAGGATGTGATTGAACTCATGTACCACTATATCTTCCTTTTTTTCTGTAAAGAATTTTGCTAAATCATCACAGAGTTGAAGTAATTTATATCAGAACTTTGTACTAAGTACAGAACTGGCTGTATGCTTTGCTTTCCTAGTGGAAACATGAGAAAGTTAACTGAAGGCTTGAAAAATGCTTCCTCCAAGAGATTTCCATACTCTTTTCCCTGGAACATGTTTGTCTTTGTCCAAGCAAACCCAGGATACTATTGTTGGTTATTAGAAGGTCCTAGAAAGAGAGTCTGTGAGTATTCTAGTCCAAGTTGATGCTGTAGACCAGAACATAGGCACTTCAACCATTTAGTCCACATGTGAAAAATTTCCTTGTTAAAACGAACAGAAGTGTATTTTGAGCCACTCACTATTTTTTCTTTGGAAAGCACATTACAATTTGCACATATTCACTGATATAAAACCAAAGAGTTATTTTGTTATTCACACTGAGAGCATAGATTGGATGATTAAGAGCTTTCTATTTAATTAGAAAAGAACAAATGCTTAGAGTACCAGCTAAACCTCTGACATGTGCTTTTTGAATGACTCTCAAATTCAGAATTAACTTTTCTGTTTTTTATTTGGATCATAGAATTGTGCATATTTTAAAATGGTAAACAATGTACTAAAATATACCAGCACATAGTACATGTGCAGTGAGCTATTTTTTTGTATTAAATTTCATGATTTTAAATTATAATTTACTTATTTTTCTTTAATTTTTTATATTTGTTACAGTGTCTCACTACACAGTTCGGACTCTTAGTGATCCTCCTGTGTTGGCCTCCCCAGTACTGGAATTACATGCGTGTGCCACCACGACACAGCGTGGTATTCATGGGCCTGCACAGAATGTGGTATCTGGGATTGAACATGGGTCCTTGTGCTTCCCAGGTGGGTACTTATACCCCAGAACCATCTTATTACCCCGATTTTTCTTATACTTGTGTTATTTTTAGAATTTTTTCACAGCTTTACAGCTTGTAATTGACCTTAACTACCTTACTTTTCTTTAAGCATTTTGAGTAACACTATGAAATTCAAATCAACATTGCAATTATTTGACTGTATTTAATTTTCTTGTCATCCTCCCTTTATGTTTACCTATAATTGATCTTCCACTTGACAGCCCTGTGGGGATACTGATTGGCATGTGAAACAAGAAATTTACGACATTTAGTCTGTCATAGATTTGCCCTTAGAATTAAAGAGGAGTAACATATCTTTAGACTTCAGGTCGCATGCATAGTTACATTCAAAATATCTTGTAAAATCAGTTTCAAAGTCAGCATACTAATGCTTGTGTCAGCTTTTTCAAAAGAATGGCAATGATATACAGCCACCTAACTTTGACTAGAGACTATAAAATAGATGGAGTGGTCAGGTGCAGTCCTAAGTAACCTTTTATCCAATGACAGTAATTACTTATTTGAACCTTTAATTCATTTCAATTTTTTTGAACTTTCAAGTGACTACCCACATATTTTCCATCTTGACAGATACAACTGAATGACTAATAGATAGGACAACCTCCCTAATATTTTGATATGATGACAGTTAAAGACATCATAAAGCTCCTCTTGTGTTGTCAGCCTTGAAAGTCTAATTTTTAGTGTAATCAATTTATGTTATGCCAGTACATAAATATTTTCTGAGAAAATATTCAGAAAATATAAATGAGGATTTCAAAAATTCCGAAAGTTTGGAAATTTTTTATACATGTGAATTTTCACCAAGTAACTAATTAAAATAAAATAGAACAGATAAGAAATGAAGGAACAGATTTTGTGGAGACCAGAAAGAAATATTTGAGAGCTGGGAGGAGAGAATAAGAGGGTAATAGAATTAAAATTGATTAAAATATGTTAAATGTATGTATCAACGTCTCCTTCATTATGTAGCATTAGCATACACTCGGGGCTAGGGATGTAGTTCAATGACTCAAGGCCTGCAGCGCACGTCTGAAGTCCTGAACTTGATTTCCAGTCCCTACAAAAGAGAATGTGCACTAACAAAATTCCTTATTTATTTATTTTTGGTGGAACCACAGAGTGAACTCAGGCCCTTGCACTTGCCAGGGAAGCTTGAACCATCTCCCTGGGCCATTTTATTTTTATTAAAGATGAAAAACAAACACAAGCACAAAAACAAATAACAAAGTAGGCAGAAACACAGCAGCATATACTAATATAAATGGCACAGAATTTCAATACAAAATAGAAAATTAACAATGCTATTATATACATATTTTTATCATCAAATTTGTTGCTCAGATTACCAGATATCAAAATGTCAGACTGGACAAACAAATATTAACTCTTCCTTTCTTAACCTTACCTTTTTCTAGTTATTTTTGCTCTTTATTTTTTAATGATGAGAATATAATAATAATTGATAAGACATTAGATATGCAACACATTAAAAAAGTCAAAACAAAGATATTCAAATGTGGTTGTTACGTTTCACATTGCTGTCCTTAATGGAGTTACTCAGATTACAGATACTGGCAAACAGTTAGCAAAAGAAAAAAATCTAAACATTAACTGCTAACTTAAAAAAACTGAAGGTAATTAGTATTTACAACACGCTCAGCTATCCTGCATATATACTTTCATGTTTTTTCCTACCTTTTCCATTTCCCTCACCCTTTAAGTTTATTCCTTTTGTTCAGTTTGTTTCTATTTTGGTATTTTTATTATGCCTTTCAGATTTTATTTATTCTTTCAGTTTCTCATGCTAGGGAGACAATCTAATGCTTACAAATATGGGTGGGATTTATTGCACTTATGAGTGTAGTCTCTACTAGCATCCATATACCTATAATGGCCTCAAATTTGTATTTCTTTTATACCTGAATAATACTCCATTATATAAAAATATCACATCTTTTTTAGCCACTCCTCAGGCAATGAGCATTTTGGTTGCTTCCAAGATTTAGCTATGATGAATTATACTACTGTAATATGGACGTAAATATGTCACTATGGTATGTTTTCAGGTCATTGGAAAAAAAATACTCAGAAGAGGGTTGGCAAGGTTGAATAAGACTTACAATCCCAGCTTTTTGAGTAATCTCCACACTGATTTCCATAGTGATTTTACCTATCTACACTCCCAACAACAGTGGAGAAATGTTTGTTTTATCCATTGCCTCTGCAGAATGTGTTATTAGTTGATTTCTTTATGATAGACAGTTTTTTCTGGAGTGAGATGAAATCTTAGTTTTGTTTTAATTTACATTTCTGAAATGACCAGCACTGTGGAATATTTTTTGATGTATTTATTTGCCATTTATATTTCTTTTTCTGAGAGGCATGTGTTCATCACAATTGCTCACTTTTTATTGGATCTTTGAATTTTTGGGACCTGAATTTTTATTTTTTTCATTCTTTAGATAGAAGTCCTTTGTATGATTAATTAACAGTTAAGATTTTTCCCAATTTGTACGTTATCTTTTTGCTTCCTTGGTACTTTCTTTTGATGTGCGGAAACTTCTGGAGAAGATGAGATCCTTGTTGACTTTTTGAAATATTTCTTGTGAAGTTTGATTTTTGTTACTGAACTCTTTACCTACCCTATTTTTACACTTATGTCTTCAAGCTTTCCACCTAATTTCTCTTATTGTAGATTTAGTGTTTCTGTTTTAATGTTTGCTCTAAATCTGTGAGGGTTTTATTTTTGCTTTTGTTTTGTTTTTGTTCTTGTTGTTTTTTTGTTTTAGTACAGGGTCTATAGGATTTTAACACAGATTGGAATCATAGTGATCATCCTGTTTTAAGTTTCCAAGTGCAGCCTCCCAAGTGTGGTGGCATGTGCAAGCACTATGTGAGTTTTGTTGATGGTGTTTGGATAGAGATTGAATTGAAGCAGTATAACAATTTTGGGATAATGGCCATTTTCACAAGGTTAGTTTCTCTTATACAGAAACAAGGAATATCTATTTTCTGAAATCCTCTTCAGTCTCTTTATTCAGAGTATTGTAATATTCATTGTATAGATTTTGTCTTCCCTTATTAGATTAATTCCTAAGTATTTCATTTGGGGGAATGCTATTGTGAAGGGTGTGATTTCCCTAATTTTTCTCAAAATGAGTTTGTTGTCTGTGTAGAGGAATGCTATTGAATTTTGACGGATTTTAAAGGTAAAGCTTAGAGATTCTTTTTCTTTTTTTCTTTTTCATCCTAACCCTAAACCCTAAACCCTAACCCTAACTCTAACCCTAAAAGCTTTCAGTTTTTGTCCATTTAGAATGTTGTTGGCTGTTAGTTGGTTATAGGTGGCTTTCATGAGATTGAGGTTTCAGCCATCCATTCCAATTTTCTTTTTCTTTTTCTTTTTTGGTGGGGGGAACAGAGGATTGAACTCAGGCCCTTGTGCTTGCCAGGGAAGCACTTAATCCACTGAACCATCTCCCCAGCCCCCAATTTTCTACAGGGCTTTTATTATGATTGAATGTTGGATTTTGTCAAAAGCATTTTCTGAGTCTATTGAATGATCATGTAGTTTTTGATTTTGGATCTATCTATGTAGTGTGTTACATTTATAGATTCGTGTATGTTGAAAGATTCCTATATTCCTGGGATGAATCCTACTTGGTCATGGTATATAGTTTTCTTAATGATTTGCTGCACTCTGTTTGGTAGTATTTTATTGAGTATTTTTGCATCTATGTTCATTAAGAGATTGGCCTGTAATTCTTCTTCATTTTGGCTGGTTCTTACTCTGATTATTTTTTTTTTTCTCAGTGTTATATTTGCTTCCCTAAATAAATTGGGGAATACTGCTACCTTTTCATTTCATTGAAAACTTTGAGGAATATTTTGATTAAATACTCTACATTTCTTTTATAATTTAACTGTGAATCCATCAGTACCTGTACTGTTCTTTGTTGGTAAGTTTTTATTACATTTTCAATTTGATTGGAAGATACTGAGTTATTCAGAATTTTTAGTTCTTCTTGTTTCAGTTTTGGTAATAATGGCTATGGAGGAATCTATCCATTTCTCCTGTTCTTTCTATTCTAAGAGAATAAAGGGTTTTCTTAATAGATGTTGAAGATTTCCTTTATTTCCATGGGATTTGTAGTCATTTTAACTTTTAGATTTCTTATTGCTTGACTTTGAGTTTTTTCTTTGTTCTTTTTGATGTGGTTGGCTAGAGGGTTTTCAATTTATTTAATCTTTCAAAGAACCAGATGTTTGATTCAGTAATTCTTTGTATTATTATTATTTTTGTCTCAATTGCATCAATTTCCTCTCTAGTATTTATAATTTACTCCTCTATTTGGAATTTGTGTTTGACTAGTTCTTTTTATAGATGCTTGACCTGTAGTATTAGGTTATTAATTTGTTCTTGTTCTATTCTCTAATATGTGAGTTCTAAATTACTCTATGTACTGCTTTCATTACATTCCACAAATTTTGGTAATTATGTTTAAAGACTCATTTGATTGTAGGTATTACAGAATATTTTGTTTAATTTCACCTGATTACCTCTTTGCTAAGTTTTTGTCTTCTGGGCCTATCTTTTGAGACAATGGTGTGTAAAAGTCTGCAAGATTTTGATATTGGTTTTTAGATTTTTCATGTCCATTAAAATTTGTCTTACATAGTTGAGTGCTCCCATATTTAGTGCACATGTATTTATAACTGTTATCTTTTCATCTTGAATTTTTCCTTAACAAGTTTATAGTAACCTTCTTCACCTCATTTAATCATTCTTGGTTTGAAGTTCAGATTGTCCGCAAACATCGTAGCTACGCCTGCTTTTTCTGAAGTCCAAGAACATGTGGTATTGTTTTCCATCCTTTGATTTTCAGCCTATGAGCTTCTTTATGAATTAAATATACTTCTTGTCTTGTTGGATTTTGTTTCTTGATCTACTCCACCAATGTATTTCTTTCAATTGGTAAATTCAGTTCATTTACATTGTTAGCTATAATTGATACATACTGGCTTGTGTTTGTCATGTTATTTTCTTGCTGTTGGTTCCCTACTTTTCTCCTGTGCTCAATTATTTCCCCTGTTTTTTGGGTTCTCTCTGTTGTCATTGTTGGATTGTGGTCAGCTTGATACCTTTAAGAATACCTTTTAGTACTCTGTGTAGAGTGGGTTTGGTGGTCATCAATTTCTTTAGTTGTCCTTCGTCATGTAAATATTTTACTTCTCCATTAAACTTGAAAGAGTTTTTCAGGGTATATCAGTCTTTGTTGGAATTTGTTTTCTATTAGGACCCAAAATACTTCACTCCACACTCTTCTTGACTGGATGGTTTGTGAGGAGAAATATTATGTTACTCTGATGGGTTTTCTCTTAAATGTGACCTATTTCTTTTCTCTCGTCACTTTTGGTATATAGCTCTTGTGCTGTATTTCTAGGATCTTGATTATTATATATCTAGATGTAGTTTTAATTGGATTGATATTATTTGGAGTTCTATATATGCTGCTTACCCGGTTTGCCAGATTTTGTCCCCATATTTGGGAAGTTTTCTGCTATTATTTCTGCCAGTATTCTTTTCATGTAATTTGTGTTCACTCCTTCTTTCTCCTTGATGCCTATTAGATTTACATTGTTCATCTTTGTATCATCTTGCAGCTGTTGAATCATTATTTTTTTATATTTGTTGTTTTTAGGAGACTCTTTCCTAGTTACGAGCAGCAATCTCTTCAAAGTCTGACAGTCTATCTTCACTTTCATTGAAACAATTATGACAACTTTCAATGGAGTTTTAAATTTCCTGTTTATCTCTCTTTCATGTATTCTATTTCTTTCCTATATTTCTCATTTAGGGTTTCTTTCGTTTTCATATGCTCCTTTTATTTTTTTAATCGATACCTTCTTTACATACTCTCAGTGATTCTTTCATTATAATTATCATTTCTTTTTATCTGGGAGATTATTTCTGTACTGATTTCCTCTACACACCCCTGCAGTTGTTTTGTTTTTTTTTTTTTGTTTTGTTTTGTTTTGTTTTTTTTTCAGTTGCTATTATTTCAGAGATTTCAGATATGTCATTTCTACATTCTTTTATGCTGATGTTACCTGGATGTGCTTTGGGTGGGCTGGGGCCCTGAGCCTGCATTTTGCTCCTTTGTCTATTCATTTGCTTTTCAGAACAAAAATCCTTTATTTGGATTTCTGAATTAATTTTATGGAATTTTGATAGTAAATAGCTGCATTACTGCAGTCAGAATCTCTCTAAAGAGAGTCTGCTCTTCAGGTTTCTCTTCTGTGTGTCAGAGATTCTTGATTTGTGTTTGTCCCAGGATCTTGCCTTCTCTAGTGATGGAGAGTGAGATATTGTTTTCCATTTGTCACAGTCCTTCATCATTCAGTATAGGACTTTGTAAGTTTATTACCCCAATGCTTCCTGGTATTATTACCCAAGGAAGAACATATTAAAACTGACATAATATCTTAGTTACTGTAGTTTAATTAGTAATACTAAAAATAGCAAGTGAAATGTAGAAAGTGATGGTAGTTTTTGTAGATGATAGCTTTGTACTTTATCTATTTAGTTGATACAGGATCTTGCTATGCAGCTCAGATTCATAGTGATTCTCCTGTCTCAGCCTCCCCAGTGCTGAGTTTACAAGTATGTGCCACCAGTCCCGGTTTTGAGGCTGGTGTTGCTCACCCAAAAACCAGAGGCAGGCATTGCGTGCAGTACCCGTGTTCAAACTCGAGTCCTTGTGCTTGCCAGGCAGGTTCTTAGACCACTGAGCTATCTCCCCGCCCTGGATTTGTACTTTGGACCATATGAGCAAACACTACTGGCATAAAATAGAAGAGCTCATAAATTGGGACTTTGTATGTAAACTAGTTCCTCTGAGTTCTTCCTAGGCACCTCCCTGCCATGTACTTGGAATTCTCAGTATAGTCCAGTTCACCTGAATTCCCTCCTGCTGCCTCCGAGCCTCTAGTCTGGATTTTTCCTGGTCAACCAGCCATTCACCAGGCCTGTCCACTGTTCCATGTTTTGAGAAGTCTCACAGTAATAAAATTTTTATTCTAAGAATGAATAAAAAGGAACAGAAGGAGCCTTGTGCAGTAATTTGCTTTCAAATTACTGCACAGTAGTAATTTGGGCTGCTGAGCAAATATTGTACTGGAAGTTTGAATTTGCACATATTTTCCTTGATGATTAAGTTGATGATGAGTGCCCATGTATTTGAGGTTTACTATGAGGTTTTGGAGATCATTGCTTTATCCTTGAACATATTCCCCAGAATTCCAATGGCACAGACACATTTTCTAGAGGTAATGGCAAGTTAGTGAGATTGATTTATTTTTGAAAGCTTTCAGTGAGGTTGTTCTGAGAGAATAATCAAAAGGAACAAACTTGACTTTAAGTCGTATTGAAGTACACAGAGACATACCTGCCCACTTTATTTGCAATCTATGTACTATCATTCCCTAAAGTCTAACTCAATTTTAGTTATAGTCCTAGTACATTATTTATAACATATAAAATTCAATTTTGATAAATTAAAATGAGTGGTCCTCCAGATACAGAAAAGATGAGTCATAGTAGGCTTATTAAAAACACATTAAATCAGATATGTTGACATCTGTAATTAACCTAGTACTTCCAGTTTGTGGTTGCTACTGACAGGACATTTGTTTTCTAATTCTATTTCCAGATGGTTCTCAGATGATATCAGGAAAGACTGAACAACTTATTATACATGATGCAGATTAAAATTCATCCCAATATTTTAGTTCTCTGGACTTTGTGTGTAGCAAGGAATAGGAAATGTTTAATATATTTCCTCTAATTACTACATTTCTTTTATTTTGAACACCCTAATTTGAGAACATTTTTATATTTTTGAGTTGGAGACTTCCATTAGAAGATTAACTCATTTCATCACCCTTCATATCCATCGGTGTCAACAGACATGGCCAATAATTCTATATAAGGAGAGACCAGGCAGCTCAGTGGATTAAAGCACTGGCTTAGATAGATGCGACTGCTGGGAGTTCAATCCCCAGCATTTCCATGCTGGTCCCCACCCCAAGATATGCTGAGAAAGTGACTGAGACTGGATGTGGAGGTGCCTGATTGTAATCCCTTGGATTACAGGATTTCAGGAGGTTGAAAACAGGAGAGTCACTATGAGTCAGAAGTGTGCAGTGAGACTCTGTAGACCCTGTATTAAATACATTGAAAAACAATTCTATACAATCCTGCGGCAAATTAGAGGACAATTCTAAATCTGAGGATTCTTCCTTTTGTGTGTAGAGATATGTTGACATCTGCAATTAACCTAGTACTTCTAGTTTCATAAAGGACCACTATGCTTTCTTATTCACTGTTTTTCATATTTTCCTCCATAAAGATTCAAATTAAAAAAAAATTTAAAAACAAATAACCTTGGAACCAAAAATGATATTTGTACTGCTATAAGAATATTTCATTTAAAATGAACAAAGTCTCAAAAATATATAACTTTTGTTTTAAGAGTTATTACTTATTTTAGGTCATTTAATGATACATTACTTTTTATATATTACTACTACATTTTTAGGAGAGTTAAATCTACTAATATATATTGTAATGTTATTTTAAAGATATTTTTGATAATATTTTCATTATCCTAAAACTGAACAATAATCATATCTAATTTATTTTAATTATTCAGTGATCCATATTTATTATACATATGCAAAGAGTTTAAGTTTTCTACAACACAAAGTAAAAAAAAATGCAACATCACCCAAATTTCAAATATTAATACTCAAAATTAAAAGATATTTGCAAGTGTTTTATTGAAAGACTGGTGATATCAAAACAGATGTTAGGAGCTGAGGATATAGCTGAGTAGAATAAGCACTTGCCTGGTAAGGGCAAGTACCTGTGTTCAATCCTTGGTTTTGCAGAAAAAGACAAATACTAGATAATATATATATATATATATATATATATATATATATATATATATAT
>PVKA01032458.1:0-25295 GCA_004027165.1 Ctenomys sociabilis
AGGAAACAAATATTTAAACCACGACTATTCTTGTCTTTTTGAAAGGTGTAGCCCCTAGATTCCCTACCCAAAGATGGGGCCCTAAGATCCCATGCCGTGGTCTCTGTGGTCTGATCACATTGACACAGAGGCTTGGCTCTGTGCTCCAGTGCATAGGACCCATGTACACTTGGCCTCAACGTTGGTGTTGGATGGCCACCGGGGCGTGATCTGGCCACCCTTGGTAGGAAAATAAAGACCTCACAAGCTAATGTTGAAATCCCTATGTGAAGGGCACAGGTGTGTATCCGATGGCCAAACTCTGACTCAGGAAAAACTCAGTCAGGAAGTTCACACACATGCTCTGGTTGGACCTCAAGGGTGCATAATCAGCAGGCTCACAGAGAGTACACATCAAGCTCAGGATGTGTCTCATCCTCCCAGCAAGGGTCCTCCAGCAAGCAGACCACTGTGCTGTGAGATCAGAGCTCCAGGCTAGCTCACTGCCCTCTGTTTCATTCCTGAGCTGCTTTTCCTCTTTGGGTTTCTAGAACTTTCTATGCTGAAAAATCTCAGCTATGCACAAAACTGGAGAGAAAACAATGGTGAATGCCTGGGCCCTGAGTTTCAGGTTTCTGTCACTATCAAGGGGGTCATTGTCTGCCCTCTGCACGGCATTTCTTGGGAGAGTTTCAGAACAGATCCTAGGGAAAGGGGATTTCAGTTAGGGATGCTCTCCTGTGTTTTCATAACCTTTAGAATCGGTCTTTTTCTAAATGAGGATAAGGTCAGGTGTGAAGCTTGGAGTTCACACAGCCAGGGTAGAACGAAGCTACTGTGGACGGATGAAGGAGTGCGAGGATTGCGGGGAGGAGCTTGCAGGAGGGCTGCTGTCAGCGCTTCGCTGACTTCCCCCATCCGGGCTTTTTTCTTGTACCTGCTTGGTGCCTGTTTCTCTCCTTGGGCTTTTCAGATGCTTCCTTACCTGGCCCTCTGTACCAGGAGGGTCAGAAGGAAATGGTGACAGTAATGATGGGGGAGCCACACAGAAGAGGAATCGTCTTTTTGTCAGCCACTGATTCATAGCTTGCTCATTATTTTCACACTGTCTGTGGTGTCTTGAGTATTTATACTTTTGTAGGACTTAAAAGTTTGTGACACATAGTAGATATTAAAAAAAAATGTGTTTTTAAAGAATCGAATGAACAAACAGCGCGTGTGGGTGGGCTGTACAAGGGACAGAGCTCGGAGTTATGATGGGCGAAGAAGCGTGAGCAGGAGCTACTCTTCCCTTCTGAATCACAGGAATTTAGGACCTGCATCTGTGCTGCCCTCACATAGCGTGGGAAGTAGTACGAGCCACAGAAGAATCAGAGACTCAAGTCCTAGGGATTTAGCTATGTGGCAAGTGTGGGGTCCTGAGTTTGATTCCTGATTCCCCCACCCCACCCCGCCCTGCAAAAAAAGGATTAAGGACAAGACCAGATTGAGTGGAGTACAGGGAGATATTCCCTCTGGCTTGGAGGATCAGTCAAGATCTCATGAAATGGAGTGCAGGTTTGCAAGGAGAACTTTGACTATCAGGAAGGTGGTCTTCCAGGTTGATAAAAGGAAATCAAGTGCGTGGAGGACGGATGTGGAGTCTACCAAGTGGTGAGGAATGGTGACAGACAGCAAAGGCTGGGATTGTCATTAGGAATTGATGATCACACGGCCTCAGACCTTGTCTGCATGGACAAAGAAAACCGTGTGGCCCTGGAAAGAGCATTGCTGTTTCCTGCCCCTGGGGAACTGCTGATGCTGATGTTGAGTTTGCTTTTTCTTAGCTTAGGGCTTTGAAACATGATGTTTTACTTTATCTTTTGTTGCTGTTACAAGGTCTTGCTACATAGTTGGGACTTGTAGTGATCCTCCTATCTCAGCCTCCCCAGTGCTGGAATACAAGTGTGTACAACCATGCCCGTATTTCGGTGTCACAGTGTGCCCGTGGTTCTGGGGAGGTGAGGCATGCAGTACCAGGGATCAAATTTGGGACCTTGCGCTTGCCAGGCAGGTGCTTAGATCCCTGAGCTATCTGTCTAGTCCAGATATGGTATTTTAAAAGCATCACTCTATTACATCCACTCTGAAGTGGAAGACTCTTGTAAGTGGAGGCCCACAACAGTCTCAACATGCAGCACCCGCACCCTTTTCTCTCCTTCTCATGGGTCGTTCTCAACTCTCCATTTCATTGCCTTAAAATGAGGATAAGGATATGGGTGAATCTGAACTATGAAAGTGCTTGCACTTCACGAATGATATCCCTGAATTCCTGTTCTTCCATCTTTAGCAACATCTCTGATTTAACCAAAATGTGACATCCGGGGCCCTGAAGGGTTCTATAGCTTGACCTGGGTTCTCTGTTGTTTTCATCCTACTTTAAATCACACCACATCCTCGTCATGGTGCCATTGAGAAGCTGGGTCCTGACTGGAGGATGATCCAGGCTGTTGCTCTTTGGTTCTGAGTTCTCGGTGCCTTTAAAGATTTCATTCAAGAGACACAGGTGGACACGCAGAAGAAGAGGTGGAATTTACTGTGAGGCAGACATGGAGAACGTTATGTCTTCTAGCAGGAAGGTGTGCATGTCACAGAGATGGGGTTTGGAGCCCTTTTAATGCATGCAAAACCCACTGCTGGGGTAGAGGGAACTCGAGTGATATTGACACTGACTGGCATTTCTCTTAGGGGTTATTCTGGAGCATCAGTATTTCAAAAATATCTTCCTTGCTATTTTTGGATGGTCAGTACTCTCTTGGGCCCTTGATCATATAAGAAATGTATGAAACAAATATATGAAAGAAAATGCCTAATCTCAGCAGAGGAGGGAGGGTTTTTAAAGAATGCCTTTCTCTCGGATGTCTTTGGGCATAGGCCACAGCTCCTGAGGGTGCTATGTGCTTTGTTGTGGAAATAGTCACCCAGGTGAGCAGGCACTGGAAGGAGTATGCACAGTGTGGAATGAGTTTGGTGGGGCTGCTTAGGGCCCAGGATCTAACAAATGAGTATACAGTATTGCACACGGGGGACTCTTCCATTAGCTATAGATGTACAGTAAGTGAAGTTTGCTTTATTTAGCTGTAACTGGTAAGCATGGTATTTTAGGTCCCCTTTTGTCCCTTAAGTCTACCATTTAACTAGCTGCACATAATTGTAGGAAGACAGCATGCCTGGCTCCTAGACACTGGGCTTGCCTGTGTGCCCCTGCTGTGGTCAAGGGCAAGTGGGTTAAGGTGGGAGTGTATTAGGTTTGCCTCTAGACCCTAATGGGCATCACCCATTTCCACCTGCTCTGTGGAATACGTCCTTCTGACTGGCTGGTTGGCCTAAGGAGCACAAAAGGCACAAGGGACTGAGTCACTGAATTAAAAAACTGACTCACAGTGAGAGGTAGAATTTGCTGAATCCCCGCAGCCTGAGAACTTCCTGTCTGAGCCTGCCAGGAGGAGCAGAACATGAGCCGACCTGTAGATCTGTGAGGTAAATGCTCCGTGGCACGGAGTAGTGTGGACACCATCACCATGACTTTGTCCCAAATGCTGTCAATTAAAAAACAAAAAAGCTTGAAGTTGCATGCCACAGAGTTTTGTGGCTGTCGTGTGGTGTTGGGCAACAGATAGATGAAGAGTCGCCATGTGACTAAATTCTACTGAAATGTAAATGGAAGTGATGTGTGAGGCTTCCTGGCTTGCTCACCTCCTTCTCTCCATTGTCTTACAATGTTTGCTGCCTGGAACACGGATGCAATGGCTGGAGCACCTACAGCCACACTTAACCATGATGTATGATCATGGAGAAGAGACCTAGAAGGGGTGTGGACTTCACAGAGCTGCCAGATTGAACTTCAACTCTCCAGTGCTAGAATTATTTTACCCAAGAGAAAATTAAAGATCTACTATTTATATTGCCATCATTTGAGTGTTTTATTAAATGAAACCAGATAGAATCCTCACTGGCGTGGGAAGTAAGATGGACTGTGATGGCCACAAGGGAACCATTGAAACTTTCAGAAATGTACCAGAGTTGATTGCTACTTTGGTGGCAAGGAAAAACTTCTCAGCCCTTGATTCTGAGAATAGCCCAAAAGCATCAGGAGAGGCCACTGTGGACCAGGCAGTTTGACGCAGGTGGGCAGCACTGTCACAAGATCAGGATATGATAGTTTGTTGCCTAATAGACCAAGAGTGGGCTCTCCCTGCTTAAAACTGTCTTTTTCCCTGGCACCATTCCGTGGCCTGAAATTTCTCCAGTAGATATTTTCTGTGTCAGGTCAGCAGGCCGGCTTGTGAAAATTACACTTTAACGAGGAGAGCTCCATCTTTCCCAATTCAGTGTAAGTTGAAAAGGACGCCTTCCTTCTAATTGTTTTGCATTCTGCAGAGTGGGAAAAACAGCACCGCACAGTGCATGGACTTCTAGCTGGAACAAAGGATCATCTTAAGGCCTAGAGAGAAAGACCTGGGTGAGTGCCATGTGGGCAGCCCTGGCCTACTGGAGGATCAGGGGAATCCTTACAAATGGAGTGGATCAGCTTTTCTTTTACTCTGTGGTGAGGGAGTTTTCTTGAACATTTTTGAACTTTACCCCCACTCTCTACACTCCCATTCTTCATGACAACCAGTGGCTCACTGAGATCTCCTTCATTTTCTGTTCTCATCCCACCCAGTGGTGCAGATGGCTGTAGCAAGATCCAGCCCAGAGCGAGGGCAGATGGCCATTCTGTTCTGGCCTTCACAAATGCTACGCTCTTCCAGAGCCATCTCTATACTAAGGAAGGTGTTATTTGGGTCTTCTACTGATTCTCTTATTTCTCAATGAGTCCAGAACTCAGACAATAGTTATTTATTGGTCTTTCATAAAATCTCAACAGGAGGATGAATTCACAGGCTTCGTCTCAGCAGAGAGTGGAGCTTAATAATTTAGTGCACAGACTGCATTACTACTGCTTGGTTTTGGTGGCTCAGTTTCCGTATCTTTAGAGTCAGCATAACAATCAGGTTGTCTTGGGAACAGACAGATTAGTTCATGGAAAGCCAGAAAGCAGTAACTCACCCTTAGGTACACTAAATGACTATAGGCAACGCTATTACACTCTGGGAAGGGGTGACGCCTCTTTCTAGGGTTCTCACAGGGTAGTATGTCTGCTCTTATCTGTTCTGTTGGAACAGACAGTAGTACTTAACACTTAATAAAACCTAATCACATGCAGATCTTGGTTCTTGTCATGAATTTGAGTTTCTGGTGAAACTTGAAGCTCATTCCAAATGATGATGTTATGGCTTAGAACACTTTCATCTAAGATGTTATAAAGTGCTTTTACCTAGCTGTCTGATCTGTATGTTTTTCTACATGTTTTCCCCATAGATCTCTATCTAGCTTTGTCCCAAAAGTGTTTGAAGACATGCTAATACTGTTGGACAAATTTTCATGTCTATATCTTGTACTCTGGGCAATTGTTTTGGAGTTAACAATATGTATTGAGCTACCTATTGTTACTCTATTATTTTGTTTTGAAATTCTGTTTTCTTTATAATACAAAACAAAAGAAAATATAGCAGTGTGGGGAGAGTGAACAGAGAAGCTTCCTGTAATAGGTTCTTTTTGAGAAACCCACATTTGAACAGAGATCTATTTTTTTTTTTTTTTTTTTTTTTTTTTTTTTTTTTTTTTTTTTTGGTGGAAACGGGGATTGAACTCAGGCTCTTGTGCTTGCCAGGGAAGTGCTTATTCCATCTCCCTGGCCCCTTAAACAGAGCTTTGAGTCCTAAGAGAAGCCAGATATAAAAAGACAGGGGAAAAGTATTCCTGGGTGACAAGACAGCAAGTGTAAAGACTGCGATGGAGGTGTGAGTGAACTGGGAACTTCCAAGGGACAGCAGGAAGGTCAACCTGGTGTAAAGGGCAGCGTGGAGGGGGTGCATGGGGATAGGGGGCAGGGAGTTTGTGAGAGTGGATTATCCCCAAATATGGGACAATGCATATGACCTGTGCAAATGTGCAGGTCATATGGGCAATGGATAATAGCCTATGGCCTCTGATTCGTGTGTGTGTATGCGTGTGTGTGTGTGTGTGTTGACTGAATTGTAAGGGGCGAGAATAGAGGCAAAGAGAACACTTGGTAATCTATGGCTGAAGTCTTAAAAGAAGATGAGGATGGATAGGAGGAACCCAGGAGCTGTGAGGCCTGATGAAAAGTGGCTGACTGGGGGTTTTTCTCTCAGGTAGTCTGGAAGTGCCTGATGGCTTTGGTAAGGGACATAGAGAAAGCAGGTAGAGGGTGATCATGGGTTATTTGACTACGTTATTTGGCAAAGGCTAGTGCCATCTACTTAGAAGTTAGCAAGTTTGGGGAGAAGGAAAAGTCAAGATTCCTACTTGGCCATATTGCAGTGATTTCTGAGGATGACTAAGGAAGCCTTTAAAAATAACTTTATTGAGCTATATTTCACACACCATACAATTCATCAATTTAATGGCTTTTTGTATATTTTGGATATCTGTAAGGGTTTTACATCCACCACCATCTGTACAAGTCTTAGATCTAACTCCAAATCAACTTTAGAAGATTTTCAACACCCCAAAGTAAGCTCCACAGCCCTTGCTGTTTTCTCCAATGCTTCCCCCAAACATCTAGGCAGCCAGTCACTGAGTGTAGGGTTTGAAGAAGAGCTGGGGGCTAGAAAATGCATTTGAGAGTCATTCATAGGAGATGTTATTAAAGAGAGTGAATGTGGTTAGAAAGCTCTAGGCACTTGGGGGTCTAGAACAAGAAGCCCAAGGATGATCCAAGGACTCTCCTAGCACCTGGAGATGCCACAGAGGCTGGCTGTCCTGCGGGGAAGATGGCCGTGGGCCATCTTCTTGCTGCTTAAACTTGCAGCACCTGCTGCTGAGCCTCGAAGCCGCCACGTGATGGTCCCTTCCTTGCCACTAGAATTTCCTGGGTCTTTTCTGTGGTGGTGTCTATAGCCTAACAGACCCATACAGAAAATCTGCATGCAAGAAATGCATTTACTAGGAGGAGACTGGAGTACTTAGTTACCTAGGAAAGATTTATGACCTTGATGAGATTAACTCTTGTTACTCTTAATGGATGTGGAGCTGCAAACTGATGACAGAACATGTGTCTCGCTTCCTCTTTTAATGGAAACTGCTAAAAGCCCCCTCCCCTCCCCACTGGCTAATTGCACAGAGACTTGAGCTACAGGCTCTCAGAACATTTCCCAGCCCAGCCTCCCTCTTTTCAGGTATCACCATGACTTAGGAATTCTGGGAATTCTGAGCTGGAAAAGGGGGTCTTGGAGAATGCAGTTCGAAGCTCCTGAGGCCCAAGTGTACTTAGAATGCTGAGGGCAGAGGCATCGATCACTGTGCATCACAGGATACAGGGGTCCTTGTCCACAGGACCAGGGAGTCTTGAGAAGTCCTACTTTCTGCCAAGGGTGTGGTATTCCTGTTCGCTATAAAGGTGGCGTGCTCCGGGTTGCTGGCTGTCCTCACTCATACTGAAGCAGAGCGATCCCTTGGAATCCCAGAGCTTTGACACCAGGTTGGCACTTGATCTTTCAGCTAAGCGTCTGGATTACATTGTACATTGTGTGCAAGTGTGTGTGTGTGTGTGAGAGTGTGTGTGTTCTGGAGATTGCATCCCAGGCCTCGTGTACTAGGCAAGGGCTGTACCATTGAGCTACATCCCCAAATGTTTGTTAAAATTTTATTTTCTGACAGGGTTCTGATAAATTGCCCAGACAGGCCTCAATCTTCTGGCTCAGCCTCCAGAATAAGTGAGGACGACTGTGACCTGCCCCCTTCCGAGTTAGGATTTATCTGGTTGTTCACGATCTTTTTAACCTGCTAAGGGACCACAACCTACCGGGTCAAATGAGACGTGGCTTACATACGCGATATCAAGAAAAAAAGGGCAGAGACCAGAGAGCAGAGCGTGTGTGTAGGTGAGATCTTCTCTTCTGTCCTGGTACTTTGTTGACAAATGAATACTGGGTCTCTTGGGGCCAAAGCAATCTAGGGGCTTAAGGATACGGGAAGGAGAAGAGGTACAAAAGTTCAGAGAAGTGTTGTGAAACTGTTGGAATCTCCCCCCCAAAGGAGGGCTGCGGAAGTCTTTTTCTCCTCTGGGGTCGGGGTGCCAGTCGCGGAAGCGGTGTTGGGGAGCGTGAGGTGAATAAGCAAGCAGCCCGTGCGGCTTTAAATCATGTAGGGCTCCTTTGACATAAATCACAAGTTCTGTTGCTTCTGATTTTCACAGCTCTCTATTCCAGTTATAAATAACATTCCTGGAGGGAAGCAGGACACCTGGATGTGGGGTGGAGGCGCAGGGTCTTCTCGCCCTAGGGCAAAGACTGGCTTTTATCTCCGGAAATAGTATTGGGGGAGGGAGGCCCCGAAGGAACCACAGGAGAGGTTGGCGTGTGACAGCGAAAGCAGGGAAGGGTTTTTAAAACCAAATCACCAAGAAAGTCATGAAAGGAAAAAATGGTTAAGAATTTCCCCTATGTGGCAGCATTTGCCCTGCAGAACGAGGTTTAGACTCCCCAAAGCTCGGCTGTGCATCGCTCCAGCGCAGCTACCCTTTTTGCTCCTTCCGCCTCAGCGCCCTCTAGCTGCACCCCCAAATCAGTACCCAGCCCTAGGGGCGCACGTGGAGAGAGGAGGTGGGAGGTCCAAGTGCTGACCACGACTCAGCCTTCGCGTCTCTAAGGTCCCTACCCAGAACAAATCCGACTGTTTTCTGAGGAGGGGCCAGGTGCACCCTGTGGCTTGCCTGGGCCCGGGTTTTCCCGAGGAGAACCCCCAGCCTCGAGGGGTTGGAGGGGTGAATTGTGGCAACTCTGTAGAGGGCACAAGCCGCGACAGGGGCGAGCGCAGCTCCTTGGCATCGGGCTCTTGCGTCTCCGGCTCCTCCCTCCCCCCCGCGGTCCCGGGACTCTGGCTCTACTGCGCCCAGTGCTGGCAGCTGTCTCTCCAGCCACCCGTCTTGGCAGCTCTGTGGGCGCTTGAGGCGGACGGCTCGACCCCAGCGCCAAGCGCAACCTGCCGGAGTGGCCGAGTCCGCGTTCACGCCCCGCTCCTCGCGGAGCGCAGCCGCAGCGGGAAACAGGAACGAGCGGCCAGCGTTGGGGGCCGGGCTGGGGGCGGGGCGGCCGGGCTCCGTGCGGGGCGAGATCCCTAGCGAGCGAGCGCAGCGCCTGGCGCGGCCCAGCCTCCTCCCGCCGCCCGCGCGCAAGTTTGGCGGCTCCAGCCCGGCGCGCCGCGGCTCCCGGGCGCCTTCGTTGTTGCTGGCCTCGGTGTGCCCTGCTTGGCGGGGCCCCTCGGGAGCGATGTCGATGGATGTGATTTTAGTTTTAGGGTTCTGCGTGTGCACCGCCAGGACAGGTAAGCGGGGCTGGTGCGTTGGAGGGATTCGGGGAAAGGGGAGGGGGCGCCCCGCGTTCACGCTGTCGCAGGCCTGAGGAAGGCAGCGGCACGGGTTAGTCCCTTAAATCTCTGTGCCCAGCTCGGGTTGCGAGGGCAATGTGGGGGCTCTCAGAGGCCCCCTGAGTGTCCTCTTCCCCCGGGGACGCAGCTGCGGGCGTTCAGGAGTAAGGGGTGCGGCTGCGAGGTCGCAGCTTCATGTTGCCGGAACCGGTTCCGGGGGTCCGAACCCACAGCAAGGTGGGCCCGCTAGCCTCGCGTCCCGGGACTTGGAAGACGCGGGTGGGGGGTGTCACCGCTTTCCATCAGGCCCGGGACCTGAGACCCGAGACCCAAGACCCGTTTTCCCTCCCCGTGTCCTGGTCCCCGCAGACTCCCGGCTCAATTCGGGAGCATTCATCCTCGCTCCCGTCTCCGCCCCAAGGTCTGGGCTAACAGTTTTTTTCGGTGGGATCGGAGCAGCGGAGACAACCGGGGAGATTTGCTCGAGTTTATAAAGGACTGCGGTGCACCAGCAAACAGGGACAACGCGTAATTGTCTCAAGTCCCCACTCTGTTTTGCCTCCTAAGGCATAGTTGTGGGGAGCCCACAGCATCTCCTTCCTTCCGCTTCCACCGGCTCCCGTGTCCCCAAGTCCCCTGGTAGCCGCTCTCTTTTAAGGAGCTACTCCTAGGTGCTAGGAGATCTGGGTGAGCTGGGGTAGAAATAGGCAAAAATAGGGGGTGCCTGTGGGCGGGGTCGTCGGAATTTTAGTTCCAAGCTTTTATACGGGTTTTGCACAGACTTTGAACCCAGGACATAGGTGCGGTCATGCCCTCACCCCTAATCTTTTCCTTTAGCACTCTTGATTTTTCTTCTCTAGAGGTGTAGCCTTCTTCAGTCCCGCCAGCGAGCAAATTTAATTGGAGAGAGTTGAGAAGGGGCGCCGGCCCTAGGTCGGCTCGAAAGTTCTCTGCGCAAGCGTCCCAGGCTCTTCTCTGGGCAGTAGCCGCGAGAAGATCTGGGGATTACAAGCCACTAGCAGCTTTCAACTGGGATTTTGATTCGGGCGGCTTTCCTTCTGCTTAATCCGAGAGCGTCACAGACATCTCTTTAGGGACAAAAGGCGCCTCCCACCCCATCTCCAGGCGCACTGTCCTGGCTCAGGCTGGCTTAAAGGAGCTGCTTCCGGAATTACAGCTTTTAGGGAAGTGTGGGTTTGTCTTTGAAAACCAAGAGGAAGGGGTAGAAACGCTTTCTAGGAAGAAGGCAACAGGCGAGAGTGAGATTGGGGCAGAGCTGGGGCTCCCACCGGCCGGATCAGATCCCCAAGGCAAGGCGTGTCAGACACCCGTGGGCGCCCCCGGGCGGATGGGAAAACTGGGAAGAACTGGATGGGCCGGAAGGCGGCCCACGGCCACTGTGCAGCCCCAAGTACATGTCACAGCCCAGTGTGTCAGAGACCTTTGTCCTTACACCTTTGCAAAATTGTCCCCGCCAACTTCCCTCATCCAGGTGCTCCGCTGCCATTCCAGGGCTCATAGCTCGGGCATCTCTAAGCATAGCGTCGGGTTCTGCGTCCCATCCCAGAGACCTTTTCAGTCTTGTGAAACACTGGTTGCAGGGGAAGAGTCATTCATACCTGTACTTCTTCATTCCCCAAACTGTCCAGTGTCTTGTTACTTACCCGGCAACACAGAAAAGAAATAACTTGGTTCCTGACGTCCTGGACCTTACAGTTTATTTAGCTGAGAATCTAGGTAGCAGTCAGAAAATCACTTTCATTGTGCAGCTTGAGGGGGTAGGGTGGGACTTCCAGAAGTTTTTGTGAAGGACACTCAGAGCACAGCAGAACGGGAAGTTGTGAGTGAATTCCAGGGACAGGTGGAGGTGGTCAGGGAAAGTGACATGGGAGAGTTGTGGCTTTGAGAGGACGAAGTGGGAAACACTTTGTATAGGAAAGGGTGCTGCAAAGCAGAGAAACATGGGATGGCCAGACCCACTGGTGGTAGCTGTTGCCTGGGGAACCTGACTCTTCAGTGTCCCTTGGCACCTGTGTTAGGTGAACTGGAGGTTACATGTTCATTCTCTAAAAATCACCAGAAGAATCAAAGAGACAGGAGGGAATAACTTTGCATTCATACATTTGCCATTTCTTGTCTATGCAAGTAGCTTTCTGAGGGTAGCCTCTTTGATTTTGCTGCAAATCCATGTTCTCCCATCACACACATCCATCCACTTGTGTAGGTAGCAGAGGCTGGCTGGTGATTAGTTTATCAGGATCCCAACAGCTGTTTGGAAAGTTTATTTTTCAAGTAAGACGATTGTTGTGCAGGCTGTTCACAGTGCTAGATGAAATAAACATGTGGTTCACTTAGCAAGCTGCTCGGATATCACCGCCTTTTAATGGAAATGAATAGATGATATCAGGCACATTTTAATTAAAGGAAGACTGCAGTGCAGAAGCAGTTGCGTACGAAGAGATCTAATGATAGGTGTCGGAAGGAAGCTGCGTGCATTGTTCTTCAGGAAGCTTGTTTCAGAGTGCAGAGTGGAGTGAACATAGGAGAGTCTCTTTTCTAGTTTTTGCTCCTGGATTAAAAAAAAACAATAATCTGGGATTTCCCGGCACCACACTAACAATGAAAACTTGAATGGCTACGGTGGTAGCAGTGGCCACGAGTTTTTTTTTTTTTTTTTTTTTTTTTATGGCTTGGAAGTGCAAGGTACGTGAACTCAAGCATTAATCTCCCCCTGCTTTCTACGGGGGAGTGCTAGGAGCACTGTACCTGTAACATCTGCACCCCTAGGTGCCCAGGGGAATGCGTTTTGCTGCCACCTGCTGGACGGGAACGATTTTTCTTTAGGAAGCAATACCCAGGTGGTTTATTAATTATGAATTGAATAATTGAGCTGTGAAATGAGCCTCCGGTCTCCAGAGATGCAAAATATTGGCTAACTTGAAACAAATACAGAGCAGCTTCTTCGAGGAAATTGCTTCTGGGGTGTTCAGAATTGATCAAGTGGTCGTGAAATTCTGCAGTTAAATGAGGTCTTACAGCATCTTTCCGGCATCATTTTTACTCCGCATGGACCACGAAAACAGCTGTCATCACGGGCAATAAACCAGATTAGATTTGAATTGAGCCAGACACAAGAGGAGTTGTGTAGGGGACTAGATCCTGGACATGAAAAGTGGATGAATGGGCTTCGGGCTCTAACACTTCTAGGGCTGGGCTAAGCAGTGGCCAGCAGCAGGTATCGTGGTTAAGGTCAACGCTCCGAATCCCTGGGCCAGGCCTCAAGTGCCTCTGTGACACTGACATGCTGCCTTCTAAGTTTTTAAAGTGTCTCCTCCCCAGGAGCTTTTTATCCTGCTTAATTCTAATTTCCAGCTTCAGCCATTTGTAGAGCTGTTATGTTAAAAAGTAAAAAACTTTATAATAGAGTGTCCTAGGAAAGGGCAGGAACTCCATGCCTGGAGAAGAAGCAGAGACGTTAAAATAAAAATATTAATGGAACCTAAGCTCTCGCATTGTGTAAGGTTCAGCAGAGGCCGAGTAGATGCTGCCTTATTAACAGGCTTTCTGGTTCCCTAGGTGGTAGCAGAATTGCTACCCTTTACACATCCTGCTATTGGCACTGGGCATTTTCAACCCAAAGGCGACCAATTAAAGGGAGAGAAGGAAATTGTACCAGATGCCTAATTGATTTCTTTTTCTCTCATTCTGTTTTATGAGATTTTTTTTTCTTAAAAAGAGTGAAACAGGTATGGGTAAGGAGGAAGGCCACCTGTGTCTTTTCCATTATTCTGATGATCTGATGCTTAGGGAGGGAGTAGAAGAGGAAGGTGGGCTATTATAAAAGGCAGGCAAAGCAGAACCTACTGGGACATCAGCTGTGCACCAGCCTGAGCTGCTGGGAGTGTTCCTGGGGTTACTGCTGAGGCCTTGGGAGTCTGGGATGGGCATTCTCTCCTCCCTTTTACAGACGAGGAAACCAAAGCTTGGAGAAGTAATCATTCCAAGAAGAGATGTCATTTGTAGGGGGAAAATACAGGACTACATGTGGCTTTCATCTAGCATTTGTTTTTGCATCACCTTGTGTTCTCTTCTAAGGATAGGGACTGAGGATCCTGTTGGGACATGGTCAGTTCTGCAGTCTGTTTGAGTACCTTCTAGGCTGGTATAGCTTCAGGACTCCTGGTCTGGGAGATTTGGTATCTCTAGGGTAACCACTGTAGCGAGTCCTTGCATCACATAGCAGTGACTTAAAACAGCAGTTATTTATTTTGATTCACACATCTGTAGCTTGGTCTAGTGTTACCTTCCCTAAGGAGACTGGGTGGAGCTTAATTCCAGGTTCAAGAAGACTGTGCCACATGCCCTAGCCTTCTTGGAACAGTGGACCTGCAGGGCTGTGTTCTTCTCAAGTACAAGACAGTGTAGTCCCAACATACAAGTATATTTGAGCCTCTATTTGTGCCATGGTTACTAAAATCCATGGTTTAGTAGCCGACATTGGTTACCTGGCTGAGCTCCAAGTCAGGATGAGGAGGGTTTCTCTCATTCTACTGGGAGTAAATTCACAGCCACATATCACAGAGTGTGGGCATAGGGGAGATAAAGGCGTGGGGCCAATAATTCAGCCAACTACAGTCTCCCTACAAGGGTCCTTGACCTGGATGCCATCCCGTCTTCTCGTGGTATCCCCAGATAGCATACTGCCCTGATGTCTTTGTTCCCAAAGCAGAGATCATGAACGCACTCATTAGGTAATTATTCAGGTTCTAAATTAAAAATCTGTGACATACCAGGGCCTGTGAAAGTCGCTGGGGCCAGAGGGACACTTCCTTTTGTGTCCAGTGAAGGGCATAATGTCTAGGCTGCTTTCAAAATTCCTGGCCAGAGAAAGCCATGCTTGGAAGTCCTTTGAGATCATCCTTGATTTAATTTCTGCCATATAGGTGTAGAACACTATAGATCAAATTGAAATATTAGTTCCTTCCCTGTCTTTTCAAGGTGAGCACAGAACTGCTTAGCACCTGGACTCACTTAGAAAAAAACATCCCGAGTCTCAAAATCAGGATCTTGGTGCTGGACTCCGGATGGTAGGAAACCTGCCAATCACTTCTGCTCTGCACAGAGTACCTGGGTCTGTGTGTGTGTAGGATGAATGACAGTGAGCACACGGACACTTAAAGTGAGGTCATCTGAGCATTATTGATCCCCTTTTTCCTTTAAAAATCAGCCTTATACACAGGCTGAGCTGGCCATGCCTCCAGGCATGCTGAGCAGGCCACCGAGACCTGGCAGCATGGTAGCACATGCCTGTAATCCCAGCAATGGGGAGGCTGAAAACAGGAGGATCACTACAAGTCCAAGCTGCTTAGTGAGACCCTGTGCCAAAATACATTAAAAACAAAAAACAAACAAACAAACCAACCAACTTCTATGCCTCCAATAATATTCCATAAGAGTTAGGACAGAGGTCAAGCTCCTTGTTGCAGGCTGGATGAATATATCCCCAGTGCCCAGCCATACGTAGATTCATAGTATGCCCTTGGTCATACCACTTAAAAACTTATTAAGTAGATGATTACAGAGTCTGGGAAAGTAACAGTTGTCTTGGGGTAAACTGACCCTGTAAGAAGCTGTATTTCAAAGGAGATAATTCTAACCTTCAATTGAATCAAGGGAAAGCCTAGGAAAACCAGAAGATACAGCTGTGTGCATTGTGCCTTTAACTCAAGCTTTTTTCTGTCCTGGCAATGATAGGCTTCAGCTCCAAAGAGCCCTTCCTGACTAGCCTTGTGTTACCAGAACCCTCCACTGCTGCAGCAATTGCTGTGTCCTAGCAGAGAAGAGACAGGAAAGGGTAGAAGAGAGAGGGAAGGGTAGACTCCCTTCCCTTCATGCGTAGGCCCAGGGCCAAGGTGGGAGGACAGGTGAGGCTACAGCAGATCACAGTGTCCTGATGGATATTCACCCAGGCTCTGTGGAACAAACTGGGGACAAGCTCCCCAATCCAGTCTCAGTGACTGCATTACCATCAGACGAAAGTTGGCAGCTGTTGCTGATTAAAACATTTCCAACTGTGCAATCAGAACTGCACTATTGAGATGCTAAGTGTAGAGAGATGCAGGCTTTGTGAATGGCTTAAACATAGTTCCTTAGAATGATCTGTAGCCTTATTAGCGTATATAATTGGAAATCACTTTGCAGTCATGAATGAATCATTCTGCTGCGGAACACAGACTGGGTGAGGGACACCCTTTGTAGTTCCCTTTCTCAGGCAAGGAAGTAGGGAGAGCAGGGCCACCTGTCTTTGTATTGAGGTCCTCCAGCAAGAGACACAGGGAACTGACTTTCCATTAGGAATCCCCTTGGATAGAAATACACATCTGGGCTTCTCCTTTCTGGCCAGTCCCTTCACTATTTTCTTTCCAGTGGGGCCAGTATCCCTTTCCACTTTCTTCTTCTTTATGGAGGTTGGTTGTGCTTGATCTGTAGATGTGCTCTGTGTGGGTGTTGACTGTTGGTGCTGCTGTCAGATTTTGCAGATGTCTCTGAGGTTGCTGGAGCAGATCCATAATCTCCTCTCTGTAGTTTCCAAATCAAGAAAAAAAAATTTTACAATCACAAGATTTCTCTAAAACTACCAGACAGCAAATTCTATCCTGCTTTGAACTCACTCGGTGGCAAAACGCGGCCTCCCCTGAAACTAGGCTATGTTCTTTATGCGACCTGGAGAAAAACATCAAACTCTCCATTCCAGAAAGGTTGCAGCCATTGATGACGGGGAGCTGATTCAGACTGCTGAGGTTATTGCCTCAGACACAGCAGAGAATGTGTTCTAAATTCTGAAAAATATTTGGTTCTAGGGATTTGGGGGGATTATCTGTGCAGTGGGATGTGGGATGGGGAAATGTACAAGGAAAGTGTGCTCTCAGAGAAGGAATCACCCACGCTCCATTGTGCTCTCTGTTTTGTGCTGCTGCTGGCATTCTGTCTGTTACGCCAAACTAGCTCTTTGTTCCTTTCCAGCGGTTGGCTTTGGGCTGGACCCTGACCTTCAGATGGATATTCTCACCGAACTTGACCTTGTAAACAGCACCCTTGGAGTCACGCAGGTGTCGGGGCTGCACAATGGCAGTAAAGCATTTTTATTTCAAGGTAAAAGCACTTCTTCCTTTTCATGGGACAGAGGTTGTGGGAGAGGGCCAGTCTGGGGAGTGTCTGCCTGGTGTGCGTGTGTGTGGTGAGCGCCTTTGTTATTTTTCTTGGATTCTGGTCCAGAAGAGTGATCGGATGTGCAGTGAGTGTTCTGAGAGTGGGAGGGGGCATGGCGGTGTGGTGGTGAAATGCTTGGTTTGGTAATAAAATGCTTCCCTGGGGGTTTCCCTGGAGATTTAAATGGTAACAAATGTTCAGAACACAGAGTAGATATTATGGCTGGCTGCCTGCTCCTCCTCGTCCTCCTCGTCCTCCTCCTCATCCTCCTCCTCGTCCTCCTCCTCCTGTTCTTCTTCTTGTTCTTCTGCTTCTTCTGCTCCCTGTGCTTTTTCTTCTTCTTCTTCCTCTTCTTCTCCTCCTCCTTCTCCTTCTTCTTCTGCTGCTGCTTCTGCTCCTGCTCCTGCTCATTCTGCTCCTCCTCCTTCCCTTCCCCTTCCTCCTCTTCCTCTTCCTGATCCTCCTCCTCTTCCTTGTTCTTCTTCTGCTGGGGCTAGGAATTGGACTGAGGACCTTGCATTTGCTGGCAGATACCACTGAGCTATCTCCCTGGCCCTATGGCTGTCTTCTTTTAAAAGTGAAGCTTACCTGGCTCTGCCTATTTTAAACTTGATTACAATTCATAAAATTCTTCAACAAGTGTTTATGAAGACAGTATACTGTTTTTTTTTTTTTTTTTTTTTTTTTTTTTTTTTTTTTTTTTTTTTTTCTTTTAGGGAAGGGTCTACAGGGTGTTCAGGGTGTCACTACTAGATTGGACTTGTAGTGATCTGCCTGTTTACAGCCTCTCAAGAGCTGAGATAACAGGGCATGCCAACACATCCAGTTGCAATTGCTGTCCAAGTGCGTCCTGGGGGCAGAGCGGGCATGGCAGGGTCCTGCACCTGTTTTCAGGCTCTTTAATCCACTGTGGATGAGCTCACCGTAAGGATGGGCTTTGGAGCTTTGTTGTTTGGGATCCATGTGAGCCCTAATTGGCTTTGAGATTTTGGGTGATTGCTTAGCTTGACCGTACCTCAATAGTCTCACCTTAAATGACAGAGCTCTGCTAAAACCACCTCATGTGTTGGTCGCAGGAATTCAGAGAGCTATTCTGTAAAAGTAGTGACACCAACGCTTGATAGACAGTAAATGCTGGATAAATATAGCTCCCGCTTGGGAAATCTTTTCATGTGTCAGGCATCACACTAATAGTAGGTTCCCAGGAAGAGTAAATACAATGCAACCCCTGCTCCGAAGCGTAATGAAGGAAACAGTCATCTCACAAATCATTATTGAACTGAAATGGCTGTATACCATGATGGAAATATATACACTGATAAATAAGAATAGTACAGGCAGATCTGAGTTAATTGGTGAGGGGGTGGTATTAGAAAAAGGACACCCCAAGAAAGTGATAAATCAGCAGAGCCTGGAGAGCATGAATGGAAAAGCCTCCTGTAGGAATGAATGGAGGCGTAGAGCCTTCCGGGCAGAGGGAAGAGTAAGCATGAAAGTCTTAAGGTGGAAACCAATAGAAAGGGCTGCAAGGCAGTGTATGGAAGCCATAGGCTATGTTGTATTGGAGCTGGTGAGCAGAGCTAGTGTTCTGCTGATGTGCATGGGGACGAGAGTGCTGGTGGTTTATGGGCAGTGTCTGCTCCAAGAAGTAGGAGGCCGTGTCCTAGTTATTAACCACTGTAACTAACTAGCACCCCCACCTGTAGGCTGTTTTAATGGTTTTGTACTCTACTGTCACAGTGCTGGGGGCCTGTGTATAAATGAAAGCAGAGAAGTGAACAGGGTGCATGTAGTAACAAGGTAGCTGGAATATTCCTCTGAAAATCTCTGATTCTTTTGACACAATCTTTCAAGAAGGTAACAAAAAGATTCTTTTGGAATGACCAAATCAGTGTTATAGAATGAGATTTACATATTCACAGGGTTGATAACTTGAGGCTTGTTAGTGACGCACAGCGAATTGACAAACATGTAATGAATTATTACTTTCTACTCCCTAAAAACTTGGGGAAACTGAAGCTGGGTGTGGTAAAGGGAATAGAGATGATTACTTTTCTTTTTTGCACTGCACAAGGTCTACACAGCCACTGTTGGGAATCCATGCTGTTCTCGATCTGAGCGAGGCTGCCATGCAAAGTTGGTTGGCCTCGAAGGCCCAGGATTCCATACTTCAGCTCCTCAGAGCTAGATGTTGTGTGTGGTACATTCATAAGTGACAAATAAAAAGTTTGCAAGGAATGAAACATTTTCTGTGTCCTGTCTATCTGCAAGAGGCTTGCTCCTGCTTTATTATCCTTTCATGCATTCATTCCTTCCTTCCTTTCTTCCACTGACGTGGGCCCCCTGGCTTGGGAACTCTGCTCTCTAATCAACATTCTACTTTTCCATCTGTCTCTCAGATGTCAGCAAGGCTGCAACAGGTGGGAGGGACTTTCACCTCGGTTGGTAGAAGACTAATCTCATTCTTGGAGCCTGAGAAGGCTTTTTTCCCTATATCACATCTCTTATGATTATGCTTGGGGCATTTAGGTAATCCAAGAGATTTTCCTCTCTCAAGGTCTACAATTTGAGCCCGTTTACAGTTTGTCATGTGAGATGATGTGTTCCCAGGTTCTGGCATTAGCTCATAGACATCTTTGAGGAGTCATTATTCTGTTTACCCCCAGATCTGCTCTCTGGCCTCCAAAGAGTCCTATTGGTTCCGCATGCAAAACACACTCACTACATTCCAGTATCTCCACAAGTTCTAGATCACCCAAAATCAGCTCACAGTCCAAAATCTCTAATTTCATCAGTGGAAAATTCCCACACTCATCACTTCAGTCATTTAATTCAGTTGTGGGTGAGACCAATTTAAGGGAGAAATTCTACCCCATTTGTAGACCTGTGACACTAGAAGATAAGTATCTATCTCCAGTATATAATGGTGGGACAAGTAGGGAGCACCCAGTTAGGGAAGGGGGAAATGCAAAGAGCATAGAGTCACCTGTCTCAAAGGCTGTTGAAATCAAGCAGTGCGAAGGTCGTTGGGCTCCACAGTTTGGGAATGACCCTTTGCCTTCTGTGCCCGTAACTCATTCTTGAGAGATACCCTTCCTTTCTCATGAAGGATAGCATGCATTTGCTGATAAGCAGTTCTATGAATCTGTTTCCTGCCTGTGGAATTTGGGGTTGGTCAGCCCTCTTTAGTTTTATCCTTTCCATTCTCTTCCATTCACATCGGCAGTGTTTCTATTGGTATAAATCTCAAGAATATTTTAAAGAATACATTTCTCTTTTTGATCAGCACATAGTAATTTTATATGTCTATGGGGTACACTGTGAAAGTGCAATACCTGTGTACAAAATATAAAGATCAGTTTAGGATAACTGGCATATCCATCTCCCCAGATAGTTAGTTTTTCTTCATCTTGGCAAAATCTTTTCTATTAGTAATATATTTTGTTATTTATTTGTTTTTGGTACTGGGGATCAAACTCAAGCCCCTACGCTTGCTGGCAGGCACTTATGCCACTGAGCTATCTCCCCAGTGGTACCAGTTTATTTTGAAATATTCAATTAATATTTGCCTACCTTAGGGTTGGCCAGATAGCTCAGTGGATTAAAGTGCCTGCTTAGGTAGACACAGGGGCCAGGGGTTCGATCCCTGGCCTGCTAGCCTGTCATGCTGGCCTGCTGCACCCCCCAGGGCATGCGAGACAGCAAAGGAGACTGGACATGGTGGAGTGCTCTAATCCCAGCACTTGGGAGGCTGAAAAGCAGGAAGGATCACTGCGAATAGATCTGTATAGTGAGACCCTGTGGACCCTGTACTAAATACATTTAAATAAATAAACAAACAAACAAACAAACAAATAAAATATTTGCCAATCATAGCTGTTGGTGCTGTAGGACATGAGGAGTTATTCCTCCAGTCCAAATGCATCCCATTATTAAAAATCTTCTCTCCCTTTCTTCCTCTCTCCTTTCTTTACCAGGCTCTGGTAATCACCACTCTGATTTCTGTGAGGTCAACCTTTTGGTTTCCACCTATAGGTGGGAAAATGTGGTATTTGTCTTTCTGTTCCTGGGTTTGTCTCACTTAGTCTGATGTTGTCTAGTTCCATCCATAATGGTACACATTTCAAATTTTCTCTCATTTTTTTTTTCAGGTGATGGAATAGTGTTCCCTTGTTCAAATATACCACACTTTATCTGTCCACTTCTCTATGGACGCCCAGGTTGGCTGTGGATCCTGCCTGTTGTCAAGAGTGGTGTAGTAGGCATGTGACTGCAGGTGCTTCTTGAGCAGGCCAGTCTCAGTTTGTTTGTACAGCTGCCCTGCCATGAGGTTACTGGAGCTGCATGATGGCTCTGTTTCTAGGGCTTCTGAGGAGCCTCCACACAGTCCCACCAGCAATGTCTGAATGTTTTGTATTTTGGAGCAACCTCGGCTGCATTTGGCATAGCCATTCTAATGGAGGTCATATGATAACTCATTATGGTGTTATTTTTATTTATTTGATATGGGGTCTCACTATGCAGTTCAGACTCATCGTGATCCTCCTGTCCAGTGCCTCCCCAACACTGGGATGATAGGTATGCACCACCATGTCCAATTTTGGGGCCAGCATAGCATCTGTGCAGTTCTGGGGTGGAACAGCATTCGGTACTGGGGATCAAACTTGGGACCTTGCACTTAATAGCAGGGGCTTACACCACTCTGTTATGTCCTCAAGCCACTTATTATGATGTTAACTTGCATTTTCTTGCTAACTTATGAGATTGAGTTTTTTTGTCACATATGTGTTGGTCATTTATGTATATTCTTTTGCAAAAATGGCTATTCAGGTCAGTCAAATTTTTAATTGAATAGTACTTTTTGCTATTGATCCAGGAACACAAATCAATAGCAAAAAATAGTTAACAAATATTTCCTCACACCCTGTAGCTTGTCTCTTCTCCATATTGCTGGTTATCTCTTACAGTGCAACAGCCTTTCGTTTTGACATAATCCCATTTGTCAAATTTTAGGGATCTTTATTTTCATGGTACTGGGGATTACAGTCAGGGCCTTTACAAAGAGCTATATCTCCTGCCTTAAAATGTTTTTATTTTGAAAGAAAATCTAAGTTGCTAAGTTGCCCACGTAGAATTGGAACATGTAGTCCTCTTGCCTCACCCTCCCCAGTGCTAGGATCACATGTGTGCACCATCACACTCGGCTTCTTTTAGGGTTGTGTTTAAAATACTCTTGTCGGTTCTTATGTCTTGGAGCATTTTTCTTACATTTCCTTCTGTTAGTTTCATAGTTTTGTGCCTTATACTTACATGTTTGATCAATTTTGCGTTGACTTTTGTATATGATGAGAGGTATGGCTCTAGCATTATTTTTTTGTATAGGGCTATTCAGTTTTTTCCGAATCATTTGTTGAAAACATTTCCATTTTCCCATATATGTTCTTGCTGTTGTCAAGAGTCAGTTAACTATGAATATATGGATTTCTGGGTTCTCTATTCCCTTTCACTGGTCTGTGCCATGCTGTTGTGTCTAATATAGCTTTTTAGTATACTGAACATTTTCAAGACACCTTCAGGTCTGCCATATAACAGGAGCCGTGTTCACTGTCTCCAACAGCATGTCTCTCATGTCCTTCTAAGCCTTCAGTGACAGCACTTTTTATGCCCTCATTTCCACTAACAGTCTGTTCACAAGGGTTTCAGTAGCCTGGACCCCAATAGGTAGTCCTTTACCAAGCTCTTCGTGCTCTTCGGAGCCCACCCCAGCAACCCTGTCAGCACTGTGCCTCTACTAGCTGCCTGCTGAAGGGTGCTAGGCTTGTTTCCCACTGTGCTCTTCAAAACATTTCTGGGCTCTGCCCCCCAAATCAGGCCTCTCCCCCAGCCTAGGTATGAGGTGCAGCAGCCCCCAGGTATGCACAGCCTGAGCTATTTTCCTATTGCTGCTGTAGCAAGTGAGCACAGATTTCCCACTGTACAGTTCTGGAGCTCATAATTTCAGAACGTGCTGTCAGTCTGAAAGGGAGGTGCTGGTGGAGCTGTGCTTCTTCAGGGTCTACAGGGTCTACAGGGTGATGAGACCATTGCCTTTTACAGCTTCCAGGACCTGCTGGATCCTGGAGCCCCAGCCCCACCATGCTGCTCTTTGTGGCTGTTGTCACATTCCTTTCTCCCCTGCTGTTCTAAGAACATGGTCTGCTCTGGTATTGAGTGTTTGTCTTATTTTTTTTCCCTGATAAGGATCCTGGTGATTATATTGGCCTCACCCAGATAACCCATCAGAATGGCCTCACTTCAGCATCCAACCACATCTGCAGAGTCTCTTCGGTCATGCAAAGCATCACATTAACAAATTATGGGGATTAAAATGTGGATTTTTTGGGGATAATTATTCTGGTTACCCATGCTGAGTAGAAATTGGGACACTGTCATGGTTCCAGAATATTCCATTTAAATCTGTTTCTAGTGCACTACTGTCCAGCACAAGAACATTGTGAGCTCTATCTTTCTTATGTTTTTAATAAAATACAAGATTTTTGTAGCAAATACATGATAACAAAAATTTACTTTGTATATTACACTCAACTCAATGCTAACTGAAAAAATTGATGAATCCTGTGCTTTTCTTCAGTTAAAGTTAGAAAAGCTATTTCACCAAATTATTCCATGTAGTCTTGACTTAATATTAGATTAAAACTTTAGTGAGGGAAATTGACTTATAGCAAACCATACATATTCAGAAGATATAGTATGGTAAGTTTGGCAGATCAACACACCTGTGAAGCTGTCACCACAATCAACATAAGCCCCGTTGTCATCACAGAGGGCAGTACTCTGAGTTCTTTCCATCTGCCTCTGAAGCTCCTGCCCCGCTTCCTCCACAGAGCTATCTGCCTGCTTTCTATCACTGTTGATTAGTTGACCCTTGCTACACAGTTTTGTACACACAGAACCACACAATTTTGTTCATGTAGAGTCACCCAGTGTACTTTTTTGGGTCTGATTCCTTCCACTTGCTATAGATGCTTTGAGAGCTGTACATGGTGGGTGAGCTACACGTTTCTTTTCTCACAGGAGATGAGAGTCTTACCTTTTTATCTTTTAAACCAAGAAAGAATCTCAGTCTGTTCATCAAATGTTCTTAAGTTGTTCTAGGATGCAACAAAGTTACTGCGAAGCACTCCAGCCTCTTGACGTTCTACCTGTGAGGTTCATTGGCTAGGCTCAGAGGAGTGGCAGGATATCGGTGAAGGGGGAGACCTAAGTAGTTCCGTCACTGAGGCAGTGTCGTCCCATGTGCTCTACCCTGGGACACCCCTGAATTATGAGCTTCTCCCTTGACCCCTAGGAGTAGCTCCTATTCTTGGTGCTGTGTCGCTGGGCACTATGGGTGATTTTGCTTTACTTGGCTAATATTCTTCCATATATCTCCTGCTTAGTACTCAGCTGCCTTGAAATATTAAGAGAGGCCCCATTTCTCGTTCCGTGCTGCTGCCTCTGCTCCTGAATTCTGTCCTGTGAAATCTGGGTGTTGTGATCCCCCTCTATCGGGGTTCAGCTTCCCTTTTTGAGCCCAGAGCTCCGCCCCGCAGCCCCTCTCTGGGCAGCTGAAGAAGCCTGGGAGGGGGCAGCTAAGCCACTATAGGGCTCATCGCTCCTCTATGCTGCAGCTCCAGGATGACTGCTTCTCCCTGATTGATGTTTAATGTCACGGAAACTGCTGTTTCATCAAATATTCATAGTAAATCTAAATTCAAATTAATTAAAATTATATACAATTAAAAATTCATTTTTACAGCCATAGAGCCGTATTTCAAGTCCTCATTTGCTTTATGTGGCTAGCAGTTACCTTAGTAGACAGCACAGCTTTAGAGAGGCTCAGGGACTTCTGCTTGTTCACTTCAGCTCAGATAATCTGGGCAGACTGTAAGGTCTTCTTTTCTAGGTTTAATTCATCAGTAGCTTGCCAGCTAGTAGGCTTCTTGTCTCCAAGTAGCTCCGTGTCCTCACTGATAAAATAGGGGGAAAATAAGACCTACTGCAACCCTGGCCCTTGCAGGCTGAAGCAGGAGAATGGCCACATGGTCCAGGCCAGTTTGAGCTACATGGCTCATGAGCAGCCTGAGTTACACAGCAAGACACTGTCTTAAAGAGGGCAGGGGGATATGGCTCAGTGCAAAGGCACTACTCCTCAAAGTAGCACCTATTTTTAAGGTTACGTGGGTGGAATAGATTAAAATAGGTAAAGTCCCAGGGCTGGAATAGATACATGCGAGCTTTCACCGAGTGTAAGTCTGTAGGCTCTAATGTGATGGGCGCGGCTCTTCTTGTATGGGTGTGTTATTGTCAGGCAGAAACCTGCAAAAGTAGTTTAGGATAGTGGGGAAAGTGGAAGATGATAGAGCGGCAGAAGATTAGGGGTCAACACATGATGAAATGTTGGAGAGGTTGTGGGGAAAAGGGAACACTTCTCCACTGCTGGTGGGAATGTAGACTGGTACAACCATTGTGGAGGTCAGTATGGAGACTCCTCAAAAGAATAGGACTAGAAATCCCATTCAAGCCAGCTATCCCCCTACTGGGAATTTTCCCAAAGGATTTGGATACACTGTACCATAGAGATATATGTATAC
>PVKA01032459.1:0-25296 GCA_004027165.1 Ctenomys sociabilis
CTGAGCCATATCCCTGGCCTGATATTAACCATTGTTAATCAGCTATTCTTGTTTTGAAAAATCTGTAACATATGTTATTATATGTGACCCTGTTTCTGATTTTTATTCTTGCTTTTGTTTTTACTTTTCAAAATAAAATTATAATAAATATTTGGGAGGAATTTACTATCAGTTTATTATAACAAATGTGGGAAGGATACTTAATTTTAAAACTGATCTCACCCAAGAGGTACCCTTTCTTATCTTCTGGAATATAGTCTAAAAAACGTAACCAAGTAAGAACATCGTCATCAGCTACCTTCACCATGTTTATTAGGTTCGTCCACCTGCTTGCTAACTACAGGCAGGTGGCTACTACTGGACAGTCCCCACGCTGCCAAAGAAAACACCACAACTGTGGTCCTGCAGCTGGTGCCCTCCAATCTGTTCCTTAACTATCTTTTGACCATGCTCCACCCTATGCTTGGCCACAGTTGCCTGAAAAAGATGATAGCAGGCAGCCTTGGGAGGTGGCAAACATGATAAGAATTCTTTAACTTTAAACTATGATCTGATATAACTGTTCAGTATATTGCTTAAATGCTGTCTCTTGTCAGGAAGTTCCAGTAGTCCTCTCATTTAAATGAGAGGAACATGGTCCTGTATAGCTAGGCTATGTCAGCCATTTTCACAACTGGGCCACCATGCCAATGAAGTAAAGAGTAGTGAACTTCAACATCCCAGTGGAATCCTCCTGTGAACAGGGAAAAGGAGGCCCGGGCTCTAGAGATGCTTAGTGTCCTGAGTCAATGCAGCAAGAGCTGGCTGTCTCTTAGACTTAGACCATCATTAATATGCTGTTGGTTAACACAGAGAATAAACAGAACCCCTTCCTGCAGAATGAAATTCTTTTGTGTAGAAATACAAGAAGAAAGTATAAATATTTGTCTGATTTTGAAAAACATTAATAACAAGATTATTCAAGAAAGAAGCAGAAATCATCATGGAAAATACAAATCTGAGGACCTAGACTCCAACCAGGCAGCAGGGATCTGTGATTAAAATGTAAATAATAAACTCACAGAGAGTTACTTTCCTTACTATATAAGGTACTGAATGTGTGACACACAAAAATGTCAATAGAAAAATGGACACCAATTCATAATTCACAAATGAATAAGGTCTTACTTAAAAAAATAAACACTGACATCAGTTATTATGCATTAAGTATGGAGAGATATGATCAGATCAGCAACAGAGATTATCTCTGGGCTGGGAGTTGCAGATCATTTTTCTTCCTCTGTGTATATCTGAATTTAAATTTTGTTGTACAATGGACATGTACAATTTTGGCTATCAATTATTAAGAACGAAGTTCAAAATGTTATGCAAAATAAGAAATATAGAAACAGCCTTTCCCTACTCAGAACTTTTCCTGGTGCTGAGAATTTCTTCTTAATGGCTTTTGTGTAACTCATCATTAGCACTGTTTCAGAAAATACACAGAAAGGAGGACAGATTCTTAAAGTCTAATATATCATGAAAAACCTGGAAAGGCACCTGGAACTTCTTTAACTCTTTCAGAATGATAGTGAAGAAGTTGGTTTTTTGTTTGTTTGTTTTGCTGTACCAGGGACTGAACTCAGGACCTTGCACTCACCAGGGAAGCACTTATTCTACTGAGCTATCTCTCTGGCCCTATGAATTCATTCATACTTAAGCAAAAGTTCATTTATGAAAATTAAACAAGGCTGCACTAAGGCATAAAACTCGGTGCACAGATTAAGTAGCTCATTTCTTTGGTTGTAAAAACACTAAGGACTAAAATCTTTCCTTTTAAATTCTGCTTATCTTTCTTAATATACAGTTATACTCTAAATATTTTTATCACAATTTTTGAATGTAACAATAAAACTCTCACCTGCACAAATAATTCCTGATGAAATTCCATGTAAGAAAGTTTTTCTGAGGGGCCTGGGGAGATAGCTCAGTAGAGTAAGCGCTTGCCTGGCAAGCTGCAGGGACCTGAGTTCAATCCCTAGTTAAAAAAAAAAAAAAAAGGATTTCTGAGATGATTTAATACTTTCCTCTCTTGATTCAGGACACACAGCTGAGGAATACAACAACCAAGCTAAAATTCACTCAAGCAACTTCCTGCTTGAGACTAATTTTCACTTCAGTCTTTTCATTACACAGGAAATTTTAAAATGTTAAATAGTAGCCTGACTTAAGGGAAGTAGTCAATTTAGTGCTTAAATATTATCTGTTCCTAGGAAGTCTCCCACTAACATCCTACTTAGTAGATGTTACAGCAAGGACAGAGCCCTTTTGACTGGTTAGGTGCACAGAACCACAGCTTGGCCACAACTTAAATGGAACATAAGCAGAGAACCCAAATATCTTGGCATACATCTACTTACAGGCAGCACTAGTGCTATATGTCATATTTTAATTTCCAAAATCATCACTGCCTTTGACAGCGTAGGTGGTTTTTGGGAATGGCAGAAAAGATCTGAATAGTAAGGATGCAGGTGTAGGAAGGAAACCTTTTTAGGAAAAATGAAGGTTTCAGCTGAGCTCTATTTTCAGGTTGCTAGGAAACCTATCAATAGTTTGATCTGCCAGACTGTAAGCTCTTTGAGGACACAGGCACTTTTTTATTGTCCTTTGTTTTCTCAGGGTTGAGAAGGAAGTGCATGGAGCAGCACTCAGCAAATTATGTTACATATGAGGGCAGAACAGATGGGAAAGGTGATCTCCAGAGAACAGGGATGGCTGCAACCAACACGCTATGTGAGGGGAGCTCTGCACTGGCACTGGAATGGCCTACAGATACACGAGAGTTCTGTGGCTATTTTTACATAATAAAAATATATTATTTTTATATTTCCTGAAAGCTGTGGAGTATACATCTGAGAAAGAAGTCTTACATAGACTTCAGTTTGTAAAAATGAAAATATTGTTGGTATGGAACATAACAGTAGAGTAAAACTTTATGTTCTTTCTTTCTTAGGAAGAGAAAAAGGTGAGGAAGAACAAAGAAAAACAACTGGAGGTAAAAACGCTCAAAAAGACTCCCCAGCTCCATATTGAGCAATAGGTCAAAAGCTGAGGCTACAAGGGATTCAAGAATTCTTATGAGAAATTCTAGTAAGAAAAATACAATGAGTCATTTCATAATAATGCCCTTTTGCCCCAAAGTACACATCATGATTCCCACATCCCTAGTACATGGGCACTGAGCGCAGAGCTATTGGAACATGGAGGATCTTGCTGTATAAGGTCCTTAAGTGTAGAGAGGATCATGGACAGCAGAACAGACCTCTTGGGTGTGGCCCAGACCTGGGAGCATGTGGCTGCACTCGTTCTGCCTTGCCAGGGAGGGAGACTTTTCCTTTGTACAGCCTGATTTGGGACAGCAGTTCTTTTGTGCATCCACTTTTTTGAATTGTTAAGCCTGTGCAGTTGGTTTCCTGTCTGCAGGCTGATAGAATCCCTTCACTACAGCGTAGTTTTGAAGAGATGTTCACAGATTTCCTATCAAATTGTCACTAAGACACTGATGATTCAATTGATGGGGAAAGGGAAAGGATGACAGAAAAGTAAACTGTTTCCCTCAGGCTTACAGAAAAAGTAAGGCATTCTGGTTGCTGTTCTGGTACAAGCTCATTTCTGTGGGCATACAACAGTACAGTAAGCAATTATATGAAAATAACGGAAGTTCACTACCAATACAGCTACTTGGGGAGCCAAGTTCCCAGGCCTTGCCCACTCAGAAGTTCCCTGAGAATTATTACCAAGAGAGTGGGATGGATCCTGCCCTCTGTGGAATATCAATGTAAACTGACAAAAGAATTCAAGGCTTGAAGGAAGTTCAAGGAATACTCAGGGGAGCCTGAGATCACAGGATCTGGGCATTTGAAGTATATCAGGAGGAGTAGGAATGCCTTCTCTGGGCAGAAGACAGTTCTGGAAGGAAGAATTGTTTATTGATCCTTAAATAACTGAGCCAGGCAGGCTCTGCAGAGGCTGAATATCAGTGAGGATTAAGCTCCATGATGTTTCTGGTGGGAGGGTAGTGTAGCTGGCTTTATGAGCAGTTGTGAAAAGGGCTCTTACATCCTGGGTATTCTGTAGCTTCCAGGGACAAGGAACTTGAAGAAGTAGTAGGTGAAGAGGGGGTGTTCACATGAGCAAGTGAGGTGGGAGGGCGAGGTGTCCTTACCTCTGGTGAAGAAGCTGATTACTAGTGTGGACTATTCTTTTGATAACGTGTTGCTGGGAAAGTGTATAGGTGGAGGGAAAGCCAGAATTGGGCAAAAAAAACAATTAGAGACACAGACTAACTGTAAGCAGAAAGAGTCACTCACAACAAATTCATGCTGCAAATGGTATTTTTCTTACAAGCTAATATGGTTAACTCTGATTGTGTTATAGTTAAAAATCAGAATATTTTAAAGATAAGGATATTAAACTCTCAAGTAAAAGACTCAGACTCTTCTACTTTGCAGAAGGATAATGATTAACATTTAGGAAGTTCTCTAGATTGTGGGATTTATATAATAGCAGCTATAGAAAACTTACATCTGTATAAATACCACATCCCCTAAGGAGGATAACATTTCATTTGTATTGAGATACTTTAACTCTCCCTTAATAATTTAAGATACTAAGTATTAATATTACATATCAGATGTGAGATTTAATTTCGCCTGTATTCCATCTGAAAGCACTATTACTTTCTGGTACAGTTAATTGTTGTTTTCTTAAAAGCCCAGATCTATGTCTCTGCTCTAAAATCAGCTAAATTATATTGTATTAAAGTTGTATGCCAACAGCATTACTGTTTCAATATTAATAGGATAACTCTGCATCCTGGAAATATTTCAAAGGATAAACTTTTAATACCTTTTGCTAAATGTACTACATTTATTTCATTTAGTGTGCATATGTGGCATTTTAAATGGTAATATATGGATTACAATGGCTTTTCTGAAGGGGTTCTCTGCTCAGAATGAACCAATCTAAATGTAAATATCAGTTTCTTGCTCTTAATTTTTTTCTGGGTCCTTATTCCCTCTTACTGTCTTTGAAACACTCATTTTCTTATATATTTATTTAAGATGAGATAAGAAGCTGGTTTTAGACTATGTGGGCCAAATTTCAAATGAATTGAAACATAATAAACATTAGGGATAATCTAATATTGCCATACATCATCTTAAAACAATAATAATCATGTCATACTTCATGGCTGGGTGAATATTTGCTAATTTACTTTCCATTTGTCAAAAGTTTTAAGTTATATGTCCAAAAACATTAAAACGTTTGTGCAAAGGGAAGCAGTTTGGACTATGAATGCAACAAGACACATATACACACAATTAGTGGACTGCCAAAGTTTAACATTCGAGCTATACCACTCAGAGTAACGTTTTTCTTTTATGTGAGTAAAAAACTCCAATGACACAGAAACAGTCCCTGATGCAGTTCAGCATGGCTGTGTGTGTGTGTGTGTGTGTGTGTGTGTCTGTGTGTGTGTGACTACGAACCCTAGCAACTATGAAATAATACACCGGGGAGAAATAACGGTTCTCATGAAAGTTTTGTGATTCACTACCATGGAATAAAATCCTAAAGTCGCTGACCCCAATGAAAACTTCCAGTGGAAACATGTGGATTTTGCTCTACTTCACTTTAATTCAACTGAAAGTACCAGCATAAGAGCTTTGTGTTGCACTGCTTTTTCACTTAAAACTGGTAGTGATAAGGTACTGCTGATCAAACTAAACATTTAAGAGTTCTTTGTGGGGGTGGGGGAGAAACAATGACAACATCCTGAAGGCATCAGTTAATCACTATAAGCACATAAAATAGGTAAGACATTTTCATCCCATAAACATGTAGCTAAATGACAACAATAGACAATTCTTTCCCCTCTTTCTTTTTTTTTGTCTTTTTGAGACAGGGTCTCACTATGCAGTTCAGGCTGGCCTTAAGCTCACTTTGTAGCTCAGGCTGGTCTGGAACTCACAAAAATCCTCCTGCCTCAGCCTCCTGAGTGCTGGGATTACAGGCCTGTGCCACCACGCCCGGCTTTTTCCCCCTCTCTCTTACAGGAACCCAGCACTTGGGCTCACTGGCTTGTTCACAGAATTTTTTCATACATACCAATTCTTCTTTCTGATTTGTCAAGGCACCAGAACTGGCTGCAAGTTGACTAATGCATACCACAAATCGGTCAGGAAATACACGGAGTTCTGTGCAAAACAAAGAACATCAAGTAACTGTGAAGGTATCAAAAGAACTATGAATACAGAAATGTTTGTTCCCAGATTTCTCTTTTCCTTTTATATCATGAGTGTAGTGTGCACACAGATATGACACGTGTCTCTTCTCCCTTCTCCTTCTAGTGTTTGCTATTAATATGCAGCACAGAAAACCACTATAGTATGTGGAATGGGACAACACCTCTGTGTCAGCCTGCATATTTCTCTCTAGAAGTCATATTTGAGAAATAGTGTTTTCTAATGAGTGCAGACTTATAAACATGAGAGGGCAAACACCTAAGTGAGAATTGGATTTGAAATCAGCAGTTTCTCTTAGGAATTAGTGGTCAGACTACTAAGGGAATGGATGGTTAAATATGCAACAGTAGAGATGATAAAGCTACATCACAGACATTAATGATCTACTATTGTAGCCCCTTAAAACCAAAGGCAGTGGCTTTGGGTGGGAAAGGCCATATAACAGAACAGTATTCGATAGTCAACAAGGAAAACACAAACAAAAGCAGCACCAAATGGGTCTGTCCTCAGATCACATCCACGTTCTTCTACTCCTGTGCCATCAGGTAAGTGAATCTTTTTATAGACCCTGCATGCAAGACCTGAGTCAACAAGGCACCTCAGTTTGGTAAACTGGGAAGCAAAGCACAAGGTGGGAGTTAAAAGGTAATTTAAACACACTTAATTCCTCATATTATTCACCTACCCTAAACATTAAATTATAACAAATGGCCAAAAGAGCTGATGTTACAGCTGCAGCTCCTCCATGTCCCCAAACTTACTGCTGCTGCCTCTGGGGTCACTCTCCCTGTTCTAATCCATCCTACACAACTTGAGGGTCCTAAAAAACAGCTGCCCTTATTCTGCTCAACGCCTGTCATGGCTGCCCAGCACCCATGACTAGGACCAAACCTACTGGTCTGATCTTCCTTCAGACTCCTCCTTATTCAAACCTTCATTTTCAAGTGGATGCCTGGGCCTAAGATCTGACGCCTACCTCATGGATGTGCACATTTGGCTTGGTGAATGCAAATGGCCTCTGAAAAGCCAGAACCAAATTATCAAGCAGTTAATATTATTCATAAATCCCTGAAATATATTATCATTATCACTATCATTATTATTATTTTTTGGCAGAACCAGGGATTGAACTCAGGCCCTTGCACTTGCCAGAGAAGCACTTATTCCACTGAGCCACCTCCTTGGCCCCTGAAATATATTATTGCGATCCATGGTAAGTGCTTTGTGTCTTACTTTATTGAAAGTGAAATGGAGAGACAGAATTCATCTTCTCCACCCCACAATGAGAAAACTGGAATAGTGGTCCGTTGCTTATTGCAGATGTTATGTTCCAGACACCCCCACAATATGTGAAAATCAGCAAAGTAGTGACATTATGTTTATTTTAGTATTTATACATACTTTAAGACTTCATAAACCCTACCCACACTTTTATAAACCTTTTCCACACTTTTAAAACCACTTCTAATGTTCTTAACCATTTTCTAAACTCGAAATCCTATGTAATTTTTAACAACATACGTATTCTGTATGGTCCTGCAATACAGCAAAAAAATACATGATAAATAATTTAGATTAACATTTTTAAAAACCTGTGAAACAGCAAGTTGGCAAAAGTCAAATCATGAAATTGTAAGGGACTACTGTATAAATAGTTCACTAAACTATTAGAATTCAAAATTACTAGTTTCATCAAATAAGCTTTCTACTATATACATATGTATGTGTGTATATGTGTATATATATATATATATTTTTTTTTATTATTTTCTAATTTTTTTTTCTCTCTCTGAAAAATTAGGATGACTCAGGCTGGGGAGGATGGATTTTTTTTTTTTTTTTTCTTTATGGTGGAACCAGGGATTGAACTCCAGGCTTTTGTGCTTGCCAGGGAAGAGCTTATTCCACTGAGCCAACTCCCTGACCCAACCCAGGCTGGGGAGATAGCTCAGTAGAATAAGTGCTTGTCTGGCAAGTGCAAGGTCCTAAGTTCGATTCCCAGTACAAAAAAAATTAAGATGGCAGATTTTAAACATTTTGATGCCAGGCATTATAGTAACAGAAAACTACTTCTGTTTAGGTCATAATTAAGAGTTGTATTATTTTAGTATTTAAGTAAGGAATTTGCTAATGGCAATCCCTACTAGCAAGGGTAGCTAAAAGGTATTTTAAAAGATACAAGGATATATGGCTTAGTTTACTACTAGAAGAGAACAAGGTGGAAGGTCTCTAAGAGGGTAATGTATGCAAACAACATTTGGGGTTAAGGAAGCATAGACAACCCTGAGAAATTCAGAAGAAAATCTCTACACAATTAATTTTTAAATTCCCTATTTTATGTCTTATACACATACTGATTCTGTCCAAGGAAACTAAGCTAAATTTTCCTTCCAATACTCAGATCTAGTTGGAGAATAGTCATTACCTTCGGACTAATGCTGCTGGCTACACAGGTTTGACATTGTCTCTCAGTTGACATCCTGCGTTAAGAGAAATAAGGGGTGGGAACTGGCCTTGTCACACCCACGGAAAGCTCCAGAGACTTTGGGCTGGGAAAGTGCTTTCTCTTGTGTATACCTGCTCTGTATCCCACAGTCTTGGTGTGTACTGACCTTGATGGAGTGATGCAGAGTTCAGTGTGCTCAGCTCACTATAGGCAATAAACATAATATAAGGTGGTGGGAGGGGGATCACAAAGATCTGGAAATACTCAGTGACAGGAACTCAATGAAACAATAGGAATTCATCAATGTCCCTTGTCTAGGGTCAGTGGGTTGTGTGAAATGCTGGATTATCCAAGGAACAGCTTCTTACTAGTATTCCATGCACTCCCAATGCAGCGAAGGCGAATCCCCCTCTTGAGGAAATAGGCAGTGATGTGATAGCCATAACCTGTAAAGTGAAAGGAACATCATATTATCAGCTTGTTTGCCACTGAGTCCAAAGGCTCAGATCCAGCCATTAAATAGGTATCTAATAATTATTTAACAGTGACTATCTAACAAGTGAAGGAATCAAAGAATCAGCAGAAAACTTCACCTCAGAGGAAGGGATGAACATTACTATCCTGGCTCTTCCAGGAGTGTGACTATGACACCTGGCACAGTCTCTAGTTCCTGAAGGAGCTTAGTCACATCATCTGCAAAGCAGAATACATAGTGCTCGCTTCAGCAGCACATATACTAAAATTGGAACGATACAGAATACATGAGAGGGGCTAGCATCTGAAACTAAGGGCTCTCTCACGGGATGATTAATTCAGTGCAAACTCAAGCAGAGAACTTAGCTACCCTCTGATGTTCACTGTTTATTAGCACATATGAGAGTATGTTGACTATAAAAAGGCTACTTCCTAATTCCCTAATTCAAGTAAAGACATTCTTCTAACACGATAAAGAGAAATATGGCAGAAGCTTAAAAAGAAAACAAAGTCCCCAATCCACTAGAAGGGAGCAAATATGTGAGACAACATGAAACATGAAATCCCTGTGCTGCTGAGACCTGTACCAATTTAAAAACCTAACCTATGTTTATAAGGCTGAACTTACATGCTCATAATAACATCTTTCATAATATACTTGAACAAAATTGATGTAAAGATTCCTCAATAGGTTCTTTCTTAAAAATGGGGTACATACACAGTGAAACATTACACTGCCCTTAAAAATGTACAAAATCCACAACTAGTTAATAAAATGTCACAAAAACAAAACGTTAAATTAAGGAGACCTGTCCAAAGGAGTAAAATTTACTTGTGAAAAGAGTAATAAGAGAACTCAGATAATTCACAGTACCAACATAATTCCTGCATGTCTCTTTTTAATCTGTTTTCCAGTGTCCCCTTTCCCCAGGAAGATAAAGTGGTCCTAGTTTACACATTCAAGTACCAAGGGGCAGTGGTGCCCAGGTGCTGAGATGTCAGGAAGTTGCTAAGCCTCTAAGACATTATTTTTGCCCCTGAAACTGGAAGGCTCAAGAGCTGGGAGAGGCGATCTTGAAGAACTCTAGACCACGTCTAGGAAAACCCAAGTCTTCCTACCCTGGCAAAGAGCATGACAATGACTGTTCCAAAACTGCATCCTTAGAATACCATCACAGAAGCTTTCACTTGTACTTTCACTATCCTTCCCACATCTTTGCAGAGGCCAAGGACACAATGAGCACACTCCACGCACTGTTGAAACAAGCAGAGGCAGGGACTGCACTACAGCTTTAGTCACGCAGATGGTAAAATAACTGTGACACCCATGAAAGGATAATCTTCAAATTTACTGATATGAAATATATTTTTCTCAATACACTGGAAAATGGACTGCATTTCAGTCATGTTGTTCCTTCTGCTCAAAATGTTAAGGAAAACATGCACACTGTTGGTATTATTCTGAGTGCTTTTCAAGAAACAGTTCATTCCTTAGGTCACTGAGAGTGCAAGTCCCATTCTGCATCTGTTTATTTGTCCTACTGTTGGGTTGGGGGTAGTTTGTAACAGAAGAATCCTTAGTAATTTGGAACTGACACACATAGCAATATTTGTAAGTTATTTTTCATGTAATTGTGAGTCTTCAAAAAAAAAACAAAAAGTGCTATTATCTAACGAACAATAAAGTCCCAAATGACGCATTTTTCTATACAAAGAGATTTGTATAAGGCAGATACTAAGTGATTTACTGCTGAAATTACTAGAGGAACTGAGTTTATTAAAATCTGGACCCCTACATCTGTATCTTCCACAAGATTATGGTAAAGAGATCTTTCTTAAATTGGTGTCTTTGTTATTAGTGGTTTTGGTGAAAAACTTGTCCTATAAGCAAAAGGGCAAGTTTAACATGTTAAAATAGATTTATACCTGCTTAGTTCAAATTCCACTGGTCAAATGAAAGTTGATTGCCTAAAGAGGATCCTGAAGAGAGATTAGATACCAAAGATATTCTGCCAGTTCTTATGACAAACTAAATTTGGTAAAGATAATTATTGCTGCAGAAACACACAGAACTAACATGTTTTACACAGAGATAAAGTTCACTTACTTATAGATAACCAGCAGTGATAAGAATGCACTCCTAACTTTACTGTTAATGAAACAGACTTTATAGGGTTCCACAGGCCACTGAGATTTTTGTACATAGCCAGGGATAAAGCAAACTTCTACTACTCTAACTGAAGAGCAATTTGACAAATAATCCGAGAAGCCTTCTGGCTTTTCCTACTTAGGCACCAGCTCCCAGTCTACTACTCTTGTATTCTAAGTAAAGAAAACCTTAATCGGTGGGAAAATAAGCAAAAGAAAACCATAAAGTGATTTTTTTTTTTTAATTACCTCACAACAGTGTTCTGGAATTAGGAGGCATTTGCAAATCACACTGAGATAAGCCTGTTTACTTGCTGACTAATGAGGTTCTCCTCAACCTCACAAGTCTATGTGGACAAAGGAGGAGATTAGGGTTAGAGAAGGGATGGCTTTGTAATGAAAGCATGTTTCTACCAGGATTCATTGAGCATATGCATTTATAGAAACAATTTACATTTCTAAATTGCTACATTTCACATCACCTAGTACCAGCAAAGCCATCCTGGCCTCTAAGCAGTCCCCAGAGCCTTCAGTTTCTGAGCCACTTCCTCTATTCTGTACTCTGCAAAGAGCTGATACACTTCTCTATCCTTTCACTCATGATTTTCAAATGAATACTGAAGACTAGAATGATGCCTTATTACTTCATTAACTTTATTCTAGCTCACTTGGTTGTTCACCAAATACTAATTCTCTAAGTGGGAAAAATAAGGGAGAGTGATCATTGTGATTATTAATACTTATGAAATCAAGAAAGGGCAACCAGAGTTCTGTTACTATGTTATTTCTGTCTTGCTCTAAAATAAGCTACCCCAAAATGGCTTTATTAATAGTTTAGACTTCATTAATATGAAGGCAATAATTGTAGTAACAACCCAAAATCACACATGAGTTGTACAGATCCCATCTTGGATTAGCAAGGTACGCAGAACAGTTTTAAGTTGTACCGTGCTCTAACGAGTAACGCATTTTAAGGGACTACTCATTTATTTTGTTGTTATAATTCACAGTCCTAATGCACTAAACAAGATATGAATTTTCAGTGCAAATCCATTCAGCCTCCCTCATTTTCCACTGGACTCATAACCACACTGACTTGCCCTTCCGCATGGCTACTACAGGACTATGTGGTATGCTGCCTGATGGCAAGGCCTTCACCCACGGTCACAACAAGTGCATACATGGAGACTCAGGAAATACCTGGTGTGGCCCACTGAAGCTTTAAGATATCCCAGCAGGTGAGCACTGCCCATGTGGCTCGCCTGCAGCAATGCTGTCTCCCAAACCGCAGGGCTTGCTGAAGAGGACCTCCTGTGTCGTTCAGTACTTCATAGAGATGACCTCTTCATAAGCATTATCACTACCAGAATCACCAGAAACTTACACCTAAGAACTCTCCATCTAGATTCAATCATGGCCCATCTTTCTCCATATTTCATACATATATATATTTTCTATCCTATGTCAAAAAAATTAGAAACCACGAAACTTCACTCCTATAATGTGTGAGTGCAGATGCCCAAACAATGAGGAGATTCTCCTACAGGCTGAACATCTCTAACCTGAAAATCTAAACTGTATAGAAGTATGAAACTTTCTGAGTACTGAGATGTTCAGAAGGTTTTGTGGTTTTCTTAAAATTAGGGATGCCAAATCAGTAAAGTCTGTACATATTCTAAACTCCAAAAACTGCAATCTAAAACACTTCTGGTCCCAAGCATTTCAGATGGGGATATTCAACCTGTGTTACCACAAATGAGCATGATACTACATAGGACTCAGGTAACAACTCCATATTTAGATTTCACAAAAATGTTTCTTGCTCATTTTTCTTCAAACTAGCACTTAAGTAAAAATGATGTATTTTAATAGCTGTATGCTTACATCTCTTTTAATCTGAAATAATCTCCCTTCTCTTTTTTCCATAGTTCTGAACTTTTAAATCAATTAGGCATCATCTCGATATCTTAATACAATGACTTTAATAAGTGATTTGAACTTTTACAAAAAATCTCAAGTTATCTAAATATAAATTTTCAATCTGGATATTCTCTTCTAATGGCAGCCACTTAACAATTTGACTTCCCTTTTCACTACAGGTTCTAATTAAAGTTATAATTACAATTTGAAGTATGGAATACAGAGGACTTGGAGATTTTAGTTCTGCAGATAATTTCAAAGAAGTCAAACCTTAGATTTGCAGATGCTTAAAATTCTGGGTAAACTTACCTAAGAAGGTGGGCTAACAGTCTCCTATTTGTTTTAAAAAAGGGCACCAGGCTACAACTTACTATGCCTACACAAAAGTAGCTCTGTTTGTAGCACATGCCAGTTCTGACATGTGACCATTCCCAGTACAAAGCAGTCAGACACTTCTCATTTTCTACCTTAAGACATGGTTGAAATTTAAGAGGACACGAAGAAAGAGGATGATACCTACTAAACACTGACAACGCCTTGGGTACTGGTCTAGACGAAGAACAAACTACACATAAACAATGGAGAAAGTATGTGTGTTACAGCTATTTCATGCAGAAACAAGTTATAAATTAATTTCTTTCCAAGCCATATCCATTTATAAAGTTACTCTTGTCCTTACTGGAAGACCTAGGGTAGGAAGGGCAGGGAAATGAGATTGACAGAGTCACTTAAAAACATAAAAGACAGACTAGAACTGAGATGAGGTCTTTGGAAAAGCCTCCACAGAACCTTTTAAAGTATGTTATAGGCCTTCATGTGACCTTTATTATTGCTAGTGATGGGTGGAGCTGTTCTGTGAGAACTCAAAACCAAGGACTCTGTCATGAGTTTAATAATACACACAAAGGATCCTAATCTAAGACCACAACTGGGAAACAATTTGGGTGGGTAAGTGGAATATTTCGTCCTAGGCTAAAAGTTTCATTTATTACCCAAGACATTTAAAGACTCCAAAAAGGTTCCCTTGAGATAACATTTCATGTCCTTAAATAAGGACAATACTAGACTGAGTCACAATAAAATTATGTCTATTTGATGCCAAAACAAATGGGACAAATTGGTTAGTTTCACAGAAATGATTTCGAAAAAACTGAATAGTTATCTGAGGCGAAATTAACTTAGAAAATCAAAATTTTCTGTCTGTCACCTGTTGACTTCATAGGCAATACCACAAGTCATATATGCCATTAATTTTATTACCTATGGTATCCAGCAGCAATTGTTAATACTGAATAAGAAAACTCCAAAGTAGACAAAAATTAGAATACAATTTTTTTTTCTTTTTTATGAATTTAGGATAGGGTATACGGGGTCTCACTACGTAGGTTAGACTCATAGTGATTCTCCTATTTTCAGCCTCCCAAGTACTGGGATTATAGGTGTGCACCACCATGCATCTCAATTGCCATCTAAGCATGGCATGGGGGTGGTGCCAGCACGGCAGGCTGGGGATCGAATCTGGACGCTACACTGTGCTGAAGCAGGCACTTTAGTCTGCTGAGCCATCTGGCCAGCCCTAAAATACAACAAATTTAAGAAGTGATCACTTCAGATCTGCTCTTCAGACTGCTTTCCCACTTTTTGTTTATAAAAATATGCCCTTCCATTAAATATGGAAACCATGTTTAGGTTACATGCAAGCACAGATGAAATGATACTCAAAACTATGGTTCCCACAATCGTAACTCTGCCAGACTATGCCTAATGAAGAAAATAATATAGTACTGTGTACTTCTAAAAGTCAGCCTTCTCTACATTATACTCATCTTCAAAGAACTATGCATACACAGATTTTTAGTAACCTTCTACATGAGGCAGCTGGTTCTTTGCACTGCTAACTGTTCAAGCAAGCCCCTCAGCAACTCTTGTGCCTAAGTAGGAAGGCAGAGAAAGCACATTCTCTGCATCTTCCCTGACTTGCTGAGTCCACTCCAGCTCAAATTCTTCATAGCCACATACAAAGAGGAGTTCATGAAGTAATGGGCTATTCCAATAGTACTGCAGAATCACAAGGCAGGAAATGCCTGGAAGTCCTCTAGTCCACTTCCTACTTGTCAACCAGGATCATATTTAAAAAAAAAAAAAAAAAAAAAAAGAAGAATACCAAGTGAAAAGATACCATATCTACCTATTTGCAGCTCAATTCTCCCTTTTCAATTGGAATGCAATTCACTTATTAGCTTCCATCAGGATCTAGGAAACAGGGCACCAGAAAAACTGACAACCCAAATTTCAGGTTAAGTCTCCCCAAATTTTAAGTTTGCAAAATATACTATGCAGTTCAAGTAACATGTTTCTGAAGGCTGAAGCAGCTTCATTTGGCCAGTTTGCAAACTCTAATCCACATTCCTCACACTTAGTTGAAGTTCATCTTCTGTGTCTTCTGCAGAGCTAAAGGAAAGCTGGTCACTTCCAAATGCCTGAAGATACATATTCAGTTTCAACCAGCCATTTACTCTCGCTGAACAAACCCAGGCCACTGACTTCATTACCCAGAATATGTTTTTCTATGTTTAATGCATTGTCTTGATTCTTTCAAAATCCTGATACTCAGTTAAGGGTTTGCCTACTTTTAGAAATTATTTGTTGTACAAATGTGTGTGATCTGAATTTAAAAATCAGAAAACTTCCATTAAGTAAAAAAGGACCTGAAAAGCTGTCATAATGTCATGTTTTTCTGCTGGGAGGACTAATCATCAGAAAGATGAGAACTGCTCCCATGTTTATTTATCAATCATGTACAAAGTGCCTTTGAACCACATAATTTCTGTCCAAGTCACAGTAACATTGCTATTCATATATGTGCATTCTCATTGTTTTCCAACTTTATTAAGGTTTAACCAACAAAAATGCACAGATTCAGGTCAGTGGCAGCTATGTCATATGCAACCACAAAGGTAAACCACTGATGCTGTACAGTGTACTACATCCAGTAGGCTGTGTGAAATGGATTTTTAAATGGTATTTTCAATTTAGAGAGTTTATCAAGATGTACCCCAGGATGACAGCTATAAGGCTGGCAGCATAAGTCAAGAAACATCTAGTGTCTCCCATCATACTGTGTAGTAAGACCCTAGGACTTCATCTTCTAGCTGAAAGTCTACACCTCTCCCTTTCTACTTTGTGTTTTCCCTGTATCATGGCTGGCCCTCACCCCCTATATCTTCCCCTGGGCAAGTACCACTGTACTCTGTTAGGATAAATTTGGCCTTTGTAGATTTTATACATAAGTGGCAATATAACATGTTTTTCTTCCCGCACTAGTTTATTTTACTTACTATAATGTCCTTCAGTGTATTGTTGCAAACGGCAGGATTTTCTTTTCATAGCCAAATAATATTCCATTAGTATTAAGTCCACATTTTCTTTATCCATCTTCTGTTTGTGGCGACTTAGGCTGTTTCTGTATCTTGGCTCTTGTGAACAGTGTTATGAAAACAGCAGTACAGATATCTATGCAAGATAATGATTTCATGTCTTGGGATATATACCAAGAAGTGGGATTGTTGGTTGACACCACAGTTCTATATTTCAATTTTTTTAAAGGGAGGAAAGGTTTATTTGGCTTACACTTTGAAGTGGTTTCAGTCCATAATGGATTGGCTCCAAGACAGAGTGGCACATGGCAGAGGGACAATCATTCATAGCAGCAGCAGAAGACAGCAAAAGTGGGGTGGGGAGAAAGGGCTCTTAAATATTTAACTTCTGAAAAATTTTCATATTGCTTTTCCCTAACAGATGTACTAATTTACATTCCCATCAACAATGTGCAGGGATTTCCTTTCTCTATACTTGTACCAACACTTGTTGTTTCTCTTTTTAATAACAACCATCCTAAGTGATGTGAAGTGACTTCGCTTTACACTTTCCTGATGATTAGTGCTGCTAAACACATGTTCATATACCATCAGGCTATGTGTATTCCTTCTTTGCAAACATGTTTATAACTATCTGGTGCCATTACTCATTTTTAATTGGATATGTTTTGCTATTGACTTACAGAAGTCCCTCATCTATTTTGGCTATTAATCCTGCTATGGTTTGGGGCTTATCTCTTGTCCTTTTCTTTTTAGGTACCAGAGATTGAAATCAGAACCCTGTGCACTTATACCAATGAGCTATCTCCCCAGGCCTCCTGGTTTGGATAGTGCTGGGCCCACAAAGGATATGCTAAAGGTTTGGTCTCCAGTCTGGTGTCTATTTTGGTTTGTGTCTAGTTGTCCCCCAAAAGGCTCATGCAGTTATGGGGTGACTTCTAGAGTTCACGATTAATTCATGATCCAGTGCTGGCTTGTCTGCTGCTGGGTTTATGGAAGTTAAGTGGTGCTGGGATTATGGGCGTGAGTACAACACCAACTTGGGGCAGAGAGCCTGAATGCAACATAAGGGACACAGTGTTGCTCTCTTGCCATTAGTGTCACTACTCCTCCCTTTCACTCTTGTTGTTCTGCTGTTTTCAGCCACCATGACCTGCTGCCCTCTGCCATGTGCCAGTCTGCCTTGGAGTCAGCTGAGTATGGACTGAAACCTCCACAAACTATGAGCTGAATAAACCTTCTCTTCCTTAATTTTGGGTGTTAGGTATTTCATCCCAGCAATGAGGAAGAAATAACTAAGACAAGAGTTACTGCGAAGTGGTGGAACCATTAAGAGATGTGTGGAGCCGAGTCGGAAGTGATCCTGGTACTTAGTTCTGCTCAAGATGAATGCTCTACTCCCGGGAGTGCACTCATGACAGGCTTGTTGCAAGCCTGACACCTGCCTGGGAACTTCCCTGCTTCATGTCTTACCAAGTGATCTCCTGGGCACACACTCTCCAGAGCCCAGTGAATACAGGTGTCACTCTTGAATTTCCAGAACTAAGAGCTACAATAAATCTCTTTTCTCTATAAAGTACAGTTTTGAGTATTTTGTTATAGCATCAAAAAATGGATTAATAAGCCCCCATATTATAAGTATGACTTACAGCTATTTTCTCCATTCCTACAGTTACTTTTTTTTTTTCTGTGTGTAGGTTTTCTTTTTGATATAGACCCATATCACTACGTGTGCTTTTATTTTCTGTCTTTCTGTGTTGTTACAAACAAAACAACTCTAAGCCAATGTTAGCAGAAGTTTTTGGCTAGGAGTTTTATAGTTTCAGGTGTTATGTGTAAATCTTTAATCCATTTTGAGTTAACTTTTTGTGTATGTTATAAAATATGGGTCCAACTTAAGTTCTTTTGCATGTGCATCTCCAACTTTTCCTACATTAACTGTGTACTTTTGGTGGCCTTGTCAAAGATTAGTTGACCACACAGGCCTGGGTTTATTCTGGGCCTCTACTCCGTTTCATTTGTCCATGCACCTACTTTTATGCCATAACTCTATAGTTCTGATTAATAGTTATTAATTTTAATAGTATGAATATTTCATCTAAGTTTTCTAAATATATCATTTACCAGAAAAAGAAACTATTTGCTCACTTCCAATTTTTTTCAACTGTGTTTTTTTTTTAAATCTTATTAGGATGGGACTTCAAATACAGCACTGAATATTGTTGTAGGCATTCATTTGGTGTCCCCAGTGGTCAAAGGAAAACTTTAATATTTTACAAGAATAATAATATGCATTTTTATGGACATAATTCTAATTTTCTAAAGTTATTTTATTATTAATGGCAATTGTTTTTCTCTATTTAGCAAAAATATTTGTACTATTTTAAATTGTACACTATACATACATGATTCTGTTTTCTACACTGCCAAATTTGACTTAATAAATTTCAGCTTAAGGTTTCTGCTCTTATATTTGAGATTCACTTGTAATTTCCTTCCTTCTTATTGTCTTTTACTCTCAAATTGTACAAGTTTTATAAAATGAGCACAAAATGCTAGTTCTTAATCATGTATATGACTATAATTGCCTTGTTCTTAAATACTTGGAAGAAGCAACATGGTCAAATATCTAGGATGGTGCTTTTTCAAAAAATAGTTGAAATTCTCTAACAAAGTCTTTCCAAATTTTTTATTTAAGTTTTGTAAGTTATACCTTTCATAAATTATTCTATTTAAGTATTCAAATATACTAGTACAGGCAATACTAAGGAGACAATACAATGTTGGCACATGCGGGTCTAGTTGCATACATTTACTTTAAGATGACAAACTTCCATGTATGTATGTCCTACATGTTGTGGAAAATAATCTTCTAATTTTCTTTTAGTTTTAAATATTTTTCTAGCTTCAATTGATGTTTTTTATTTGGCCTATACAATTTGTACAAATACACTTTTTAATTCCTCAAAGTACTTCTCTTTTATTGATTTCTAAGTTAATTTTATTGTGGTTGGGGAAGGTAATTATAAAGTTTGAAAATTTTGAGGCTTGCTTAATCTCATGTGGTCTATTTTCATAAATATTCTCTGCATGTTTGATAAAAATGTACATTCTCTTGACTACTTTCAGTGCACAAAATGTCTACTGGTTCAAATTTTAACATTTATATCATCAAAGCTATATTAATTTTATTTGCTTGATCAATTAAGGAAGATAGTGAATTAAACGCTCTGCGAATAGAATTCTCAATTTATTTTTAAGTCTGCCCAATTTGATATTTTCAGAAACTGTATTACATGCAGTTTTAGAATTATATATTCAATGAACTATATCAATATTCAGTGATATTCTTTATCTCTAGTAATTTTCTGTTTATTTTAATTGATACTAATATACCTGTTACAATATTTGTAATTATCAATTAGTTCATATTAATTCACAGTATATCTTTCATCTAGCTTCATTTTCCAATTAAAAAAAATCTCAAATCTCTTAATTTTCCAAATGAGTTACTGGGAGATGGTTTAATAGAATAAGCGTTTCCCGCGCAAGCATGCGGGCCTGAGATCAATCCCCAGTTCCGCCAAAAAGAACCCAAAAAACCAAACAACAACACCAAATGAGTTACAAACATTTTAAGAGTTGGGAAAGTCTACATTAAGATATGGATTTTCAGTTTGTCTTGGAAAAAATTAGATCAGGAGCCCATATGCTTGTGTTCTCACAGGCACAGGGTGGCTGAAACTGGCAGAAGCTAAGGCAGGCAGCTAATGCAAAATAAGCAAGAGACCATTAGCCCAAGGTTGTTTCTGTAAACAACCAAACTGAAACTTTGAGGCATTCTTTTCAACTGATTAATTCTTAATTTGGCATTAGTCAATCATATTCAACTTGCTTATTATATAACTAGGGACTTCCTATCTCACCATATTCAATAAATATCTATAGCCAACAAGTAATTTCTTTATTTTGGTTCCATATTCAGCCTTCTGCCCACACTGCTAGAGTAGAGCTTTCTGAACCTTGTGTGGTTTGGAGTGCTGATTGATGATTTCTTCTTTGCTCAAATAAACTCTATTAGATTTATTGTGTCTAGTTTTTCTTTTAATAAAGCCAAGTGGGAGAAGGTAAGGCTCATCAGCAGCCAGAGGACTAATGAGAAAGGGACACAGTGATACTTCTGAGTCTGTACAGGCTCAGCTGCCAGCTAAATATGTGCAGAGAGGGACAAATTATGATGAAGACATTTCTGGCTTGTTAAATGCATGTTAGGTGAATGGGAGCTTGCTAGGGAAAATAGGAATAAGGTGTTAAGGTACTAAACTGTTACAGAAAGAAGGATCTGGGTAAAGTTGTCTGGAAAACAAATGGAAATAAAGTGTGGAGTTCAAGGGGAGCAGTCAAGAGTGGGAATACACTCAGGCAGCTCTGCTCAAAGGGCAGGAAGATTCAAGCGCTTTCAGGGAGGAATTAGGATGAAGCTAAACCAGTGTATGAAGATCAGCAAAAAAAAAGAGAAGTCCACAGGAGTAGACAAAAAGGGATAACCAAGGCAGTAGTCTTAGACAAGAAATTAAAAGATCAAACACCAGAAGAATTAGCAAGAGAAATAGGAGAGAGAGAGAGAGAGAGAGAGAGAGAGAGAGAGAGAGAGAGAGAGAGAGAGAGAGAGAGAAATAGAACAATATTAAAGTACTGAGGAATTAAGAGGCAACTGTCAGCATTTCTGAGATAGCTTCTGGTAGAAGAAAAAAAGAAAAGAAAGTTGACACAAAATGTAAACATTTGTTCCAGTAATTTTGCAAAGATGAAACATGGAAAACAAAGGAGTTTTCTAAGGAAATCAGTAGATTAAAGGAGCATTGTGTGTTTTCTTCATGCCACACTCCTGCTTAGATTTCCTAGTCCCAAGCTTGCTTGCTTTCTGCTTTCTCTTCTGATGTTCAAGTAATGTGTTTTCTGTTTTCACTTGCTATTCAGCATATGGTATAACAAACATTCCTCCTAATGTCACAGTCATACTACACAAGGGTCTCTTTTTCAATTGTGATGCAGCCACTCAAGTCACAGAAGAAACACTGAAAATTCCCCAAACCTATTATCTCTTTTACTTGTCCCTTCAGTTACTAAATAAACCACTGTGAAGTTCAAATAAACATCTACTAGTCTAGAGTCTCTTCAATTCCCAATCATGGGTCCATAACCCCTACTTAAATCACTTGGGGAATCTGAATTTCCACAGAAAATGCCTGTATCCTCAGGCCCCAAAATGTGATGTACATATGAAGATATGAGCTGTATTCTTTGCAAAGAGCTCCAGGGAATTCTGATGCACAGTCAGGTTTGAAAGTCACTTAGTTCTAAATATTGTTTTGATGATTTACTAGATGCATCACTCTAAGAGGAGTACTGTTAGAGTAATGGTAGTACTTTATAGAGTTCTTAGAAGACAAAGACAAAACTATAAATTCTGACAGTGAATGTAAGACATCAGTTATTCTAGTTCTTTAAACACAAACAAATAGGGCTTTAGGAGGAGCACTATAGCAACAATGGAGAGGCACAGGGAGAAAGGTAATTTCTAAGGCACTCGAGGCTCAAACTACCAAGGCAATTTATGAGAAGCCAATGCATATTAGCTCAATTATTAACATACTCTGGAGGATTTCAAAGAACACATCTTAAGCCTTCTTTGTTTTCTTTCCTTTTAAATGCCTGATGATCTGTTTTTCACAAAAACTACATAATTTTTATCTTCTTCAAGTTTACATCAAACATACTATTATGATATTTAAAAAACTTAAAATTATAGGTATGCAATGAATTCCTATTATAATTTAGATGATAACTCAGATCACATGGACTTGGTTAGAAAAAAAAAACTAATTGTATGCTAATGCTCAGATTTAATTTTCAAACAATACCTTTCATTTTTACATTAATTGACTGAATTAGGCAATTTAACAGAAAAATATGTACAGGAATATATAACTTTGTTTTACTCAATTAGTATTTAATGGTAATAAAGACCCAAATAAACAAATCTAAACTACTGACTTAAAAAAAAATCATAGAACATAAATTCAATCTTTCATTTATACACATTGTTAGCATGAAATTAATAAAGTTATAATCATTAATCACATGGTGCCAGATGAAATCCAACAGCAATGTTCACTTTCCACTTGGTACTCTTGAGAGGGGAAGATAACAACCATCAGCAAAAAAAGACCCACCCTCACCAAGCCGCTGGTGATTACTACCCATTTACAGAATATGCATGGGCTCAAAAACATTCTAACACCAACATGCAGATACAGCCAAATCGGAATATGGGAAATTCTAGAAGACACTTTTCCTGGTTTCTTTACAAATTAAGTACAAAAAAAAAAAAATAAATAAAAATAAAAAAATACTTGATGGGAGTGAGGTAGGTTAAAATAGATACGCATCTATAATAAAGAGAATCAACCAAATGTAATGAATGTCTGGATCAACCTCGTTTGGATGTTGAAACTTACATATAATTCTTAGTTTTAGTTTAACATAATCTCAAGGAGGAGGAGGAAAAATAGGTATAAATAAAATAACATTGGACATAAGTTAAACAAACTAATGTGGTTGATAAGTGAAGATTTATACATTTCTATTTTTGTATATATTTGAAATTTCTGATAAATTTAAAAAATTGAAGTAAGGATTAGTTTTTTAAAAATAAATACCCTCATTTGATAAAAATAGTCAAAATCTGGGCTGGCCAAAGAGCTCAACACATTAAAGCACCTGCAAGTAGGCACCGGAGCTAGGGGTTTGATCCCCAGGCCTGCCCTACTGGCCCCACCCCGGGGGGATGCTGAGACTGGGCGTGGTGGCACTCACCTATAATCCCAGCTCTTGGGAGGCTGTAAACAGGAGAATCACTACGAGTCTGATCTAGTACTGAGACCCTGAAAGCCATGTAGACCCTTCCCTAAAATACAAAAAAAAAAAAAAAAAAAAAAAAATCAAAATCTTAAAGATGATACATTTTTCTTTAATATAGTTTTAAAGTTTTAGAATATAAATCATGATTAAAACTTGCTTTTATAGGTAAATAAAAAACTCAAAATGACACTTCATATGAAATACAGAAGTATCCTTTATTATGTTGTTCAACTGTAATTATAATTTTTAGAATAGCTTTTCTAAGGATATAACAATTCAAAGGAAACAAACACACTATTGTAGAATAAGAACAGTGACAGCAGCGAGGGTTCAGGCCTGCTGTGCTGGCCCTGTGTGCAGGGTACCCTGAGACGGTGATTGAGACTGGGCGTGGTGGTGCACACCTGCAATCCTAGCACTTGGGAGGCTGAAAACAGGAGGATCACTAGGAGTCTGATCTACATAGTAAGATCCTGTACACCTTGTCCTAAATACAGAAGAAAAACAAAAAGAACAGTGAATTCATTTTGGGGTGCCTTAACTCCTTTAATTTTATATTAATAATCTCGACCCAAATATCCCCAGTCACATCTTACAAATAAAAGTATCTTATTTTGGTATTTCTACATAGGTAAAGATTACTTTTCTCTTCACTTATTTAGTTAAAATGAAATAAGGAAAATCAACCTTTTTTTTTTTCCTAAAGTTTACAATATATATTTAATATGAGCATTTAAAGGCTATAACATTTTATCTTGCTGGGCATGGTAGCACACACCCATAAGTCAGTACTTGGGAGGCTGAGGCAGGAGGATCACTCTGAGTTCAAGTCCAGTGTAGGCTACATAAGCAAGCTCAAGGCTAGCCTACACTACATAGGGAGACCATGTCTCAAAAAAAAAAAAAAAAAAACAACAAAAACAAAAAAGTATTTTATCTTACAATTTTTTAAAATTCATTTATTTATTACAGTGTCTCGCTACACATCACGGATTCTTTTTTTGCGAGGTGGGGGGTCAGCTCAGCCCGCTCTGGGGGGAGGGGCTGGCATGGCATGTGGTGCTGGGGATCGAACCGCGGTCCCTGAGAGGCTCTTTAGACCACTGAGCTATCTTGCCAGCCCACTACCACAATTTTTACATGTTGTTTTTATCATTTAGTTCAAATCACTTTCTTATTGTCCTTAAACTATCTCCCTTAAGCTGTGGTTACACAGACGTATACTGTTTAACATCCAAATATTTGGAGATTTTCCAAATATCTAACCACTATTGATTTCTAATGTAATTGTATTTTGCTCAGAGAACATAATCTGCAGTATTGCAGTCCTTTTAAATTTATCATGACTAGTTTTATAGCCATATATATTTTCTAGTTAACATTCACATACATCGGAAAATAATGTGAATATACATTCTGCAGATATCAGATAGACTGCTCTATAACTGTTGGTTCATAGTATTTCAGATTTTCTGCACACTTACTGATATTTTATTTACTGGTTCTACGAACTGCTGAGAGATGACAAATTCTTCCATTACACTACTAGCTTTTTCTTTTTCTCCATTTATTTCCATCAATTTTTGTTTCCATGAACAGTTAAAATTGTTATATCTTTTTGATGAATTGCAATTTTATTATTATGGAATGATTCATTTTTATCTCTGTGATATTCTTTAACTTGTCTGATGCAAATTTATTCATAACTTTTTTTTTTTTT
>PVKA01032460.1:0-25282 GCA_004027165.1 Ctenomys sociabilis
AGACATGATATCCTGTCCACAACACTATTAAAACAAATCTTTCTATTCCTTGAATTAAGAGAAAGTAGCTGTATACCTATTCTAACTATTTTGAATATACATATACAAAATGGTCCTTTATTTGTATCCCCTTTTTGTTTAATTTTGTCAGGAAGGGTATTCCATTGTCATTTAAATATTGTAGGTGTATGAATTCTTGATGCTGGCCTTGGTAGAGCAACACAGTCAGCTGCATTCTCAGTGCTTTCCTGTTGCTGAAGGAGCAGGTGGAGGACAAGAGGCTCAGGCTATTTGTATTGGGCCAGTCAGACAGAGTCTGCTAAGAAACACAACTCTTTAAAAATAGCAGCAAGAGTTTACCTCTTCATGGCTTGAATTATCTTTTTCTAACAACCTGTTAAATTTCATCCAAGTGACCGACATATTTGCAAAAAAGTACTATATTTCTCAACCTTCAGGGAGGCCCTGACTGAGAAAGCAGTATGTGGCTCCTTGAAACAAAGCGTTAAGGAAAATCTAAGACCTTGCTCTGGAAAATCCTATCCATAGCAAGCATAACACTGGGTCCCTGCTAGGAAGAACAGTTTCCTGTATGCATCATCCTGTCACCTGAACCACACAGCACAGGAAAATTCAGGGAGGAAGCATCAGTATGTTCAGTACCTTCTACTTCATAACCTAATTAGCAGTATTTATACCCTGAATCTGAGTCACACTTCAGATTCCCAAGTTCCAGCTTATTATTTTCTTCATCAGGTTCATCTGGATGCCTGTGATGTACCACTTCTTAAACATAGCACCATTCGAATATCTGTTTATGCAGCCCTACGCTCAGGGGAACAGGCTGGGTTTCCTCAGCTTGGAGTCTGTCTTGTGAGGTAGGAATATGGAGAAATGCTAGTTTGTTGTCACACTGTGACATTTGTTTGAGTTTTGTAACTATTGACAGGTTAGCGGATCTGGCCACAAGGTTAGCAGCCCCCACAGCTGTGCAATACAAGGCAATCAATGCCTTAGCCATGGAATGCCTGAAACAGGCCCCCTAGACCGCAGACCTCCCTCCCCAAATTCACAATATCGGAAGGTTGTAAAATTCAGTCTTTCTTTGTGTGTGCATATGAAATGAACTGTGCTATGCCATGTCCCATGCCTGGTCATGCAGGAATTTGCTGGGCAGATGGGGCCAGTTTAAAGAAAGAAGACAAAGAAGGGCATACCAGAGTTCAGGGCAGAGGACTGGTCTCTTAATTTCAGGAAGGAAGCTGTTCAATATTTGTGTCACACATAATTTTACAATGCAGTGGTGGTGAGGTCTATTGAAAGGAACAGTGAATGCGTAAGTTTTTTTCTTTCTTTTTAATTTTTAACCAGTTTTGCACGCTTACATCTGGAAATCTGAGCAACTACTTTAAAGACAATATACAATATAATAACTATCATTTAATTCCTATTATCTTGTTTAGTGAAACTCTATACCATTTCTAATGGTTTAGTTTTTATTTTTTAAAAAATTATAAACCTTCTATGAATCCCAGTCCAGAAAAGATGAAATGCATAGAAACCAAATATTTTAAATGCAAAAAAGAAGAAAAAAAGAAAGATAATTAAGTGTACATATAACAATTGGAGGAACAGCACACAGCACCCAATAAGATTGGGATGTGCTAGAAGAACAGAAATGTATGGGCTTTCTTTCTCCACAAACAAATGGGCAAGTTCATACATATATTGTGCACTTGAAATATTGATGCTTGGTTAAGAACATTAATTATTTAGCAATATAATTAATTTAAATATTACTAATAACTCTGCTTCACATGCAATCTTATGTTGGACACGTCACTTAAACTCTCTTAAGCTCCCTGGGTAAGGGTGTTAGAAATAATGGGCCTTAAATTCCTTTGTAACGTTATGATTCTAAGATTCAGAAGTATTCTGAGCAATAATAATAGAAATCAAAGTAATTATCCCTGATCTAATTATGGTGTAATTAGGAAGCAGGTGATGTGCAAGGGGTAATGGATTGCTGATGAGTTCCCTGCCTGCTGATTCTCTAGACTATGCGACTTGCTCTGTAAATGGGTTTAGGTTTCGATTAGTGCAGTGATTGGGAGACACTGTTATTCTATTCCCCACTGTCTGGTAAGTGGCATTCAGTTAGCCACATGAAATGCTGACGCAGAGCTGCCACATTCTTCATTCAAAAGAAATACGTCTATTCACGTCAGATCAACTCAAATTCATAATAAATCATATTTTTCTGGGACTTTCTTTTTTATAAAGGAATATGTAGGAAAATAAGAGGCATTTTTTCTTAAGTCTAGTCACTTAAATATTGCTTTCTTCATCGAAGATAATGTAAATGTTATTCACTCAGAATTCATGTGTGTATGTCAATTTCATTTTGATAAATTTGGAAAATCAGGTTGTAGCAGGATCCTAATTGAAAAATTATAACTGTAGAAAAAGTAATCAAACTTACAAGAAGCTTTGGAGAAGATACAATTTTTATTAATTAAAAATGTACCAAATAAATTTTTAAAATGTATGTAATAGACCAGCATCAAGCTTGCCAGAAATACTAGGACAAAATAGGGCTCTCCTGGAGACATTCTTGTGTAGCAGACCCTTCCAGAAACCTCAGTGAAGTGTCTATTCAGTTTGTCAGTGAAACTAGAAGCAGTAGTCTTACCTGTAACCCAGAAAATCTTTCTACCCTGAGGCTGCATTGCTTCCCTTGGGCTGGCAGCAAGCAGGACTTTTCTGGGCAGGTGACTCCTGGGTGAGAGAGGTGGATCTGCTCCATGCATGTAATGCTATCTTCTGGTTCCTTGGTGAGCTGAAAACTGAGATGGATTTTGAGGTATCAGGTGGGAAACACTGTCAGAGTAATGTCTTCCCTGAATCTCTTCAATAAGACTGCCTCTGCTCATCCAGGAAAGACATGACAAAGGATAGATTTTTTCGACTGCAATGTCAATAAATAACTGGTATTCAATGCTTTAAGGAAAGTTTTATACAGACCCAGTGAAGAGATCTGACTGAAGAAGAGAAAGTTTCATTAAGAAAAGTAATTTATATCTTATCTTCTCACATTCAGATAATCCATTCTCAAAAGCATTTTTGCATAATCACTAGCTAGAGTCTAGCTTTTAGCTTTCTTTCTTTCTTTCTTTTTCTTTCTTTCTTTCCTTTCTTTCACCACATGAAATGTCCTTTTTTCTGTTCCAAACTCACAGAAATCAATCATTTCCCCATACATTTTATAGTAATGATAAAACCATTTAGGATGTGCTTTCCCAGGGTTTGTATTATAAAAAACAAGTAAGTGACTCATGACCTATCACCCCATGGGAATACATTCTCAATTAAGAAAATGATGGCTTTTCACTCTAAATGTAAAAAGGAAAAAAAATCTAGTTAAATAAATGCCCAGAACAACGTTACAAATTTTAGATCTGTCATTTTTTAAAGCATCTCTTGGTTATTGAAAAATTCATGCTAACAGCAGACCTGTGTTACTTGATTCTTTGAAATGTAGTTTTCTTTATTTGTAAAGAATATGTGCTCTATCAAATATATATGTGTTGATTCACACTCTGAAATTTTAACCATTTGTACTTTATGTGCAACACTCAAATTTTTTATTAATAATATTGTATAGTTTACCTTCAACTCTGGTTAAAATCATCATTTAGACTGGTACATTTATCTAAATTTGAGTATCTGTTCTCCCCAAGTTATATGGCGAAGAGATAACCACAAACCACATTTAGGAGAAAACAAATACATAGAATGGCTATTCCTAATGTTCAGAAAAAGCAAAAGATTTCCATAAATCATTTTCTGTTTTAAAGCAGAAAAATCATTTATTGAATATTGGATATTGATGTCAAATTGGGAGACATTTTATTTTCATGAATTTTGATGAAATTGCCTTATTTATATAAAATGTTTGAAATGATCCCAAAGTAAATATTCTAAATATATATGTATTTGTCATCTGAATCTAGACAAAATAATGATAAATGAAAAGGATTAGCAAATGGGCAAGATTAATAATTTTCTTGTTATCTGTTGTACCACTGACTACCAGAAACACCTTTAAATTGTTTCAGTAAATATATAGAAGCATATAAAGAAGATAATTGAATGAAACAATAAATGACAGTCCTATTTGTGTTTCTGTCTGTCTCAATTTATCCAATGTATAAATGTCATCTTTTCATTTCTTCCTCTGCCCTTTGTTTGATCACCAATAATACATCAAATAATGGAAATTAGAGTAAGTTAATGCAAAGACCTCTTTTCTCTTAACAGCCTGGCCTTATCCAACAAGGATTTACAGGTGCAAAATTTAAATTACTGCTCAGACTTGACCTTGGCATTTTAGAGGCCAGCTACACCAGGTCAAATTTCTCAATCACCCATCTTAGTTTTTTCCTTACTTCAAACCCTTTCTATTTAAATAATAGCTATGGCTCCCACACCTTTCTTTCACTCACTTTCTGATTTTGCCTTCACTCTATTGTTTCTATTTGGTGTCCTGTGAATTTTTCTGTGTGACACCCTAAGACTCACTCAAACCCTGGAACTATCTGAGTTCTTACTCTTCAGCTCATTTCTCTAAAACATTCTCAGATTAAAAATGAAACAAACAAACATATATTTCTGAAATATATTTGAAAAATATTCTCATGTTCTCAAGGACGTTTGAGTTTATTTTATTTTACTTTTTGTGTATTTAGTACAGGGTCTACAGGGCCTCACTACGTAGATCAGACTCATAGTGATCCTCCTGTTTTCAGCATCCCAAACTCTGGGATACAGATGTGCACCAGTTTCATTTACTGTCCCTGTGTATCGCAGGGGAGGGGCTGGCACAGCATGCTGGGAATTTAACACTGGTCCCTGTGTCTGCCTAAGCAGGTACTTTATCCACTGTGCTATCTGGCCAGGCCTACATTTGAGTTTACAAGGTGGCTTTTCTGTGTGCTTTAAATGTTCATTCATCATTTGTCTCATTTTAGCAGTGAATTAACATGCTGTATATATGGACCACCTCCACCCAAGAAGAACAAACATTACATATACAAGCATGTGGTAATAAAAATTAATTAAAATGTAAATAAAACTTTCTAGTAATCACATCAGTAATAAATAAATAAAGGTAAAGCATCTGAAATTCAGAGTTTGAGAGCTCCCTATACAACTGGCAAATAAAGACATAGCTGATGATTCCATGATTCTAAGCCAGAAGGGTTTTGTCTTGTACTTTTATAAGGACTTTTTCAAAACCTCCACTAGAATAAAAAGAAAAACTGAAAGTCCCAAACTGGACCCAAGATATTTCTCAGCAGCAAAAACACCTCCCTGGCAAGGACAAAGTTCTGAATTCTATTCATCGTACCACAAACAACCCAAACTTACTTTTTCCTATTTATAATCCTTATTGTTTGAAAATAAAATTGAGCACTTGCTTGTGGATGCATGGATATCCGTGGGGAGAGAGACACTGTGCACATGTGCTCTGAGTCCTATGTGTGCATATGCATTAGCCTACCTATAACACTGCATACATAAAACAGCCATGCTTTCCAACCTTTGCACTGCTGGCATGAGCTGAGGCTCAGTGATCCTCTGCTGTTGGGCTCATCTGTATATCAGACATAGCTGGCCACAGTCCTGCCCTCCACAAAAATGATGCGAGGTGCAGCTCCTTTCTCAGTCTGACAACTGCAAATGTTACTGTAAACTGCCAAACACTTCTTAGGGAAGCAAAACTGCCTCTGCTTGATCAAGAACTATTGATACATAGGCATGTGTGGTTATGTGTATATTTGTAAATATGCACATAGTTAGTTTAAAGAGATACACATAAAATATAAAATTGCCTTTTTCCTAAAATTTAATTAAATTTTATTGGATCACTAATAGTGATGTAGCTAATGAGGAGCAACAAAGAAATAATAGATTTTAAATTTGTTGCTATCCTATTTCTTAAGTAACAAGGTCAAATACCTGTCATTTAGTTCAATGAAAAAAAACCCAAGTAAAAGGAAATATGATTTTACATTTTATCTTCATACTTTCTTCCAGCTATTTGTGGACCTTAGTCATGATGATGTGTTTATGAATGTGCTACTTCATTTATGTCTTGAGATTAGAATGGAAAATATCTCTTAAGTCAAGAGACTTGTGACTCACTTTGAAAACACTTTCACAAAGCTTGCATGGTTATCTAGCCTTGTAGTTACCCTGGGTGGGAAGTGGTTAAAATAAATGAATAAATAAATAAAATTTAAAAAAAGAAAAAAAAAATATATATATATCCAAGTGTCATGGGCTCCATTCTCCAAAAGCACAAACACACTGCAGAGCACCTTCCTCTCCCCCAGTGGGCTTTGTGAATGCTAATTCCCATTGCTGAGCATTGCTGAGTTCCTTAACAGTTCAGTCACTGGTTGAGAAGATTTTTTTTCCCAAGACATTAGGCTCATTCAATCAAATGACCTCTCTGAGTAATTCTTCCTGTCTGCTTCAGTTCCACTGGTAAAGAAATGATTAAATTCCAAACCCTGACATGAAGAATCTCATAGTCCAGTTGGCTTTTGGCTTCCATCCCATCAAATTTCCCCAAAGAAGGAGTTTTATTCCAACCTTATAAATAAGCACATGTACTCCGGGGCTATGATTTTCAAGGCCATTGAACAAGACTGCTACCCTTAAGTTTTAAAAAATGAATATACAATAACAAAGCCAAATCATGAATGCCATTGAGTTTAAAAGCTCTGAAAAGTAATACTGACAAAAATGAAGTAGAAACAAAACCATGCCAAGTAAATTCTTAAAATAGGCAGGGTGTGAATAACACAACAAAGTTCAAGCAAATAAACAATCTGTTACTTAAAATAGAGAGAAAGGACATTCCTGCAGAAGCTGTTAAAGGTAGAGCATCTCTAAAGGCAGAGGGTTGAGGAAGAAGCGATCAATGAGCTCAGAGCACACTAAGCCTGAGAATTAAGGCCAAGAAATGATAGACTGGAAGTTTAGGAGAACTGTGGTCAATTTCACTTTTTCTCCTGGAAAATGCTAGACCCAGATGCCTTGCACAGACTCAAATGCCTTCCAGGGCCAGGTTGCCAATAGAATCAATACCTCATTTTACTACATTGGATAGACACTCATTCAGAAAAGTAGTTTCATAAAGACTGAGTACACAACTTTAGGATGGTCGGCGATAACTAATGTGGAACTTTGATGTTGGGTACACTTGGGTTTTTGAGAAACAAGTCCCTCTCAAGGGACAATCATCGCTTAGGTCAAGAATTTGGTGGTCATGGAAAAAGTTAGATTCAGTGGTTAGATGTTTCTGTTTCTTTCAGGAGAAACCCAGATGAAGACTTTTCAGTTATTAATCATTAATGCAAATCCTTTACCAACTCACTGAGGAAAATTTGCCTAAGCAGGAACCCAGCCCACTGCTAAAATATGAGTGGGTGCTTCATCTTAATCACCTAACCTAAGCCCAAAAAGAGACACAAAACCAATGTCCTTGCATTCCAAGAGCAAGACTAATTCCACTGAGGTCTGAGTTTGTGAGGTGAGGTTGAGATAAACTGGCATCCCTATCCCATTTCACTAATCACAATCAACATAGTCACAATCCTCAAAAACTGAAAAGCCTTTCATTCCACTGCCACTACCACTACAATTTGGGCTTCTATGGTAAAATGCCATAGATTAAGTTGTTCTAAAGCAACAGATATTTTACTTCTTACAATTCTGGGGGCTGAAGTCCACCGTCTCGTGACCAACGATATCAGGATATTCCTGTCTGATGAAGGCTCACCTTCTAATTCAGAACACTCTGTGTCCTCACTTGGTAGGCAGGGGAAGGGATTTTTCTCTTTGGCTCTGTTTCTAATGGTTCTCACTCTGTTCTTGAAGGCTTAATCTGGATCATGTTGCCTCTTGACATCCCTGCCTCCCACCCAACACACTGGGAGTTAGGATTCAGCATATGAATGGCAGGGACAAACCTTCAGAGTATGGCAGCATAAGTCCTATTACATATTCAATGAGGGATTTTTAGTACATACAGAAAGCTGCTCTTCCAAACACTCTATCCTGACTAACTCCACTTACATTGAATTGTACAACAGTGTCGCAGATACTCAACGACTGTGTTTATTTTACTTCAACTCTACTTTTCTACACCCACACCCGCACACCCATCCTCAATGAAGACTGCACTGCTTCCTCCAAGAGAAGGCCCATGTACATGTACGTATGTGTGCACCTGCCATGTTTACAGTGCCTGCATCGCAGCTCGAGCTCATGGATCCACACACTCACCCTGGGCTGATGCGATATGTGTGCCACGAAGCACAGGGATGATTGCCAGTAGCTACTGAAATTTCAAAAGCAAGCACTATTCTCAGAGAAGTTAATATTATAAAAATACTGTAGGCCATTAATGTACAAAGTTCACTATCAGTGGAAAAAATGGTTTCTTTTATCTAGGGCCCAAATGTCCTAAACTAAAAGTAAGATATGCTTCCTGCCACTGAGTGATGAAATCAATTATACTACACAGCCAGGTAAATAAAACTGCAACATCATCAGTACAGACTTATTAATGGCAGACATATTCCATGAGTTTTAAAACATATAGAATTAGTTTATGGTTTATATTTGATGATGATAATTTGAATGAACTTTTTAGGCAAGTTCAAGTACGTATGATTTTTAAAGGTAAGGATTTGAAAAGGACAAAAAGACTATGCTCTACGAAGGGAGCTTCATGCTTAGTACTAAGCACTCCCCCTGGACAAGGCCAAGGCAGAGCACTGAACTTTGACTTTGCCTCTCAATTTCTAAATCCTCCTGGAGCAGACCCCATGTCCCTGAGCCATGGGGATGGATGGGCACCAGGCTGGTGACCAGAAGGCATTATCTACTTGGCACCAATAGTTATGTGCTCTTAGGGAACACTAAATCTTTTCACTGGGGCTCATTATACCTGTCCTATATCTCTCATATAGTTATTTTAGGAAGACTGTCAGTGATATTAGAAATAGTGTATGAATTACAAATAGTGTATGATATTAGAAATGATGTATTAATTAAATCCTGGTTTGGTTTCATACACTTGTAAGACATTAAGCAACAATACTTTTATGAATGAAGAAACAAACTTAAAAATGAATAAATAAAATATAAAAACAACAAAAAAGAAAAATATGTCTCTGAAGTTCAAGGACTGAGATAAGTAATGTGTTTTGTTATATTATTATTATCTTATGGTGCATTAGAACATTCATTTATTCATTCATTCAACAAATATCTGTATGCTTATTTCACGCTAGACATGGGGAACCCAAAACCATCAAATGACAGAGAAATGAAATAGCTTTAATTAATCACATATCATATTTCACCAATAAAACTAATGTTGTCATGTAACATTTTATATAGCACATTGTCCTTATGTAGTCTGCATAGACTGAACTTTACTGAAATTTTCTGAAAACATCAATTAATTTTCTCTAATTGCCATAAACCTATTATGACAACTACCACTGAAAATGCTGAGAGTGGTTTCAAAAAACATTTGCTCTGTAGATTTTTAAAGGCCACCAGAAAACAAGTTACCAAAACCAGCACTGTATTATGTATGCCCTGTAAGCTAGAGACAATATTTCTTTAAAACTCTGAGGAAATCCATTTGCCTCACACCATAGCTTCCATTCCTATCCCCAAGCAGGCATTTACAGTTCCTATTGCAGTGAAGCACTTCTGTCAGGAATGCAAATGAACCAGTGCAGAAATCTGAAACCACTATTAGTGAAGCTGCCTCTGACAATTATTTTTCAATGTTGTTTCCTAAAAGTAAAAATACATTCTCTAATGTACCCAAATATTTTTGCAATGAACACAAGCCTGATTTTTCATATTCCAAAAATGTGATAAATTATGACATTTGAATTTGAAGTCAGACAAATACACACATACACACACACACACACACACACACACACACCACAGCAAGAGAAAATAAATTGCACTGAATGAATAGAATGTGTAAATTAACTTCTCGCAAGTCTAGTAGTGACTGAAATACAATATTCATTGAATTTTCACATCTCAACATGGATTAAACAATTAAAACTTCTTAAAAGCTACATGCAGGGCCAGGGAAATGGCTCAGTGGAATAAGCACTTCCCTGGCAAACACAAGGGCATGGGTGTAATTCCCAGTTCTGTCCAAAAAAAAAGGCTGAGTTGGGGATGTGGCTCAGCAGTAGAGTTCTGGGGCCGGGGAGATGGCTCAGTAGAATAAGCGCTTCCCTGACAAGCACAAGGACCTGAGTTCAATCCTCAGTTCTGCAAAAAGAAAAACACTACATGCATATTACTTAATTCACTACAGATTTCTCCTTAAATTGGGATGAACTTACTTCTACAAATATTTTATCTTACTTCCTGGTAATCTTTTTGAAAGTAATTAATAACAATATAATATCTTTATCTTTGAATAGCTTGCAGGTTCCGCAAGATTCTGCTTAAGATAGAAGTATTTAAGAAAAAAATGAAAGAATATTTAGCCTACTCATCCTAGAGATTTCTCACTGTGTATAAAACCATGAATTATCTGGAATACGTTTCTAGTTCTGTATGATGACATGAGTCAGAATATCAGAAGCCAAGTGCTTTGTAGAGTACTTGATATGCCATGGGCTTAGCAAACTGTTAGGTAAATAATCGTGACAATATTCTTTGTAACTTTCAGACATATTGTGACATGAGTCCATATTTGTGCCGTCCACTGTAAGCGCTATTAGTTCCATATGGTTAAATTTAAGCCATTAAATGAAATTTATAACTTAGTTCCTCAGCTTGATCCCCCCATTTGAAGCATGCACTGTCTCCCGTGATTACTGGCTCCATGTTAGACACACCAGGCGTCTCCATCCTGGGAAGACTCTGCTGGCCAGCACTGCCTATGTTCTGCCTGTCCAGTGGTATCACTGCCATGCCTGCAATGTGCCATACTGTGCCTTAAGCTTACAAATATCCTATTTCTTAAAAGTCTTCTCTTTTCAAAGTCTGTTAACATAGACATAAGAAAAAATGTAGCCCCGTGAGTCTTTAGGAGCTAGGGAAGACATTTTCTCTCCTCTGAACGGAGCAGAACTTCTGGGCTGTTGCTCTCAGTCCTGACCCTCGCCATCGATCACACCTTTGCTCACACTTCTTGTTCTTCATTGGTTTGTTGATGGTATTCTGTTTATTTCCTTGCTTGATTTTTATATCTACTGCTCATGAAATTGTGAAGCTAAATTCTACATCACAAAAGGCTCATGATAGTTTCTACAATCTACAGATTAGGTTGACTCTGTTGTGACTCCTGCTTTTACTCTGATTTAAATAATGCCCTTAGAAAAGCATCTAGGCGTCTCAAGATTTTTCTGAATTTACACAATTGTCAGTCCTGTGAAGTTTGAAATTCCTTCTCACCTGCTAATGAGTCCCACTCACCAGAAAGAATATAGAGTTTAAGTATCACATCCTACTGCCTGTATTCCACTTCTCTTTAAGTTATAAAGTAGCACCATATGCATTATTCAAAGACTTTCTTGGAGATCTGGGACAGATGCTTCGTTCTGATTGTTGCCTTTTAAAGCTCTGCATTGCCAAGCACTGAGCAGAACTTTTCTTGTGTGTTGCTATTTCTACATATTACTTTCATTTGCTGAATAAGTGAGAAATATTACTATTGCAAAGTATGATTGGTGGACTAAAATTCTGTGGTTACCAGGAGGAATTGATGGTGATTGTCATTTAATATGATCTTATTTATTCTGATTGCTTCTATTTATATCTCTTTGAAGTCTAGGGATTTTGATTGGTATAGTGATGTGTATGTGATTGTGTGTCTATATGTGTGTGTGCTTCAAGTTTCATTCGTGGTTTCAAATGTAAGATAAAATGCCATGGGATGTTCTCTAGGTCATCCTTTATTTTCTCATCCACAAGAAAGACTACAGAACAGTATTCTTATCTTTGCCTTCATATGTAAAATGTCTATTATGCTATTAAATCAGTGACATGCTAATTAGGACATGTTTTGGGATAAATGGGTTTGCTTTCTTTATGTTACTGCATAATCTTTGTAGACAAGAAATATTTTTATTAAGTTTCGTGTATTCTTAACACACAGAATAGCAATAATACTACTTTGGGATGAAAGGCTCATAGAAAAAAACATTCCCTTTTCAGTTGTTATTTGAACTTCTACTTCTATCGAGATGACAATTGTGGAGCAGCTGCTAACAAAATACTCATCTAGTAATTTTTATAAATTTAGTTGGGAAATATGTATGTTTAATACTAGAAGTTTTATTTTTAACTCATAGCATTAGAAAATTAATTATTTGAAATGGATGTAAATAACACTTTGGACAGAGTAGACTTAGGTTTACTCCATGTTCCATGACACCTATGCAGGTGCACATGTGTACCTGAATCATACAAGGGCACATGATGCTTGCACATGTGATTGCCCAGGCCAGACCCTGTCCACATTGCGGACTATTCATTTAACATCAGGTACCAAGTGCATCAGCTTCTTCTTATCTCTGTCCTAATCCATGTTACAGGACAAGACCAAAAGACAACTAGCCCAGTAAGCAGGGGAGTTTTATGGAACCACATTTAGTTTGGTAAACAAATTTATTGTCTGACACAAAATTATGTTTTTAGAGTTAGTGTGACCACTACTCAAACTAAATTTTGGGGGGCTTTTGTTTTAGTTTCTGGTTAATTTGCAACTGATTACCCACATGCAACCTTGCATAGCCTGAGATTATAAGAAGTTAGAGCCTATTTAAATTCCTTTTGAAGTCATCTGTAAGCTGTTTACAGGAGTTAATGAGGAAGGAATTTTATCTTAGCAAACAGCAAGAAATGGTCACTAGTTACTAAACAACTTAAAACAATGGTGAGTATACATCTTTACACAACAGAAAACACAAGATTTACATTTATAGTCTAAAATGTGAGTTGACCCACTACAGTTATCCTTACCACTTTGTGGGCAAATACTAGTAACAGCCATTGCCAGAAAAGTCCCTCATACTCTCTGTGTTTTCTCACTAATATTAGAGTTTTGAAAATGACTCTTTGTTCTACTAGCTTGTTATCAGAGGTAGGTTTGCTAAACTTTCTGGTTACTTACCCAACATGCTTAAGAACCTAGGTTTAATTCCCAGAACACACACACACACACACACACACACACACACAGAGTACTTATTGTATTTGTCCATTATATGCAGAAATGCATTAGATCTCCAGCAATACAATTAAAAATGTGAATAGTATTTTTCTATTTTTATTATTAGTCACAAGTTTTCTCATTTGAAAGGATGAGAGAACTATTTGACCTGTCATTGTTTGTTTCACCAACTTTTCTTTGCCAGCTCATGTTTGTGTTGCTCATTTGTTTGGCTGATTTCAGGAGATAGCTGTAAGCAAATTTCTTCTTTTAGACACCTTAAGTTCAAATCACACCTTAAAGTCTATTGACTGTATGCTTTGCTAAGGAAGAATAGCTGTAATAACAAACAAACCCCATGATGTCAGCAGAGCACACAGCAGAAACACATTTCATGTCCACATTGCATGCAAAGCATGGACTCTTCATTGGCAGAGTTCCTTCTTCCAGGCAATCTTTTGGGCATCTGTGTTCCTCCCACATTTTGGCTCAATGATCTTTCACTCCTGCCTATCAATTTGCCTATGGGTGCCATAGCAAAAGTTTGGTGATAGCTTGACAATACAGCAGAGTAGAATTTTCTATGTGGTGGAAGAAGAAAAATCTCAGTATCTGGGAGGTTGGTAAGGCCCAAACTCAGAGAAGAAAAATATTACCTCTGCTACATCCCACAGACTGGCAGTCAGTCCTGAGGTATAACCATCTGCAGGAAATTCTGGGAGTACAACTGTGTGCTCAGAAATAAGAAAAGTTTGGTGATAGCTTGACAAGACAGCCCAGTAGAATTTTCTGGAAAAATAAAACCAGTTAGTATCTGAGCTGTTCAATTTAGGTGTTAATTTCATGGTTATGAAATTGAATGTGAAAAGTGGCAAGTGCAATGGAAAAACTAAGATCATAATTTAGTCCAAAGCTAAGATTCCATTTCAATATTAGTTAACTTAAAACTAACCTTAATACCTGTGTATGTTCAGTGGTTCACAGAAGCTACAATGCAAAACCTTTCCATAATGGCTTGGATCAACTTCTTTTTGTTTCTGTATCTGTAAAATGGAAAAAAAACAAGGGCATGCATTTCAAAAAGTCATGTGAATTAAATAAATAAGGGCTTTAAGTTGTGTTACCTTCGTAATTACACTGCACCATATGCCTGCTCCCAAGTGAGTCCTTTCTCATTAGCTAATAGGTGTCATTCTCAAGCCTTGTCACCTGCTGCTATATGTGAAAGATGGTAGTTAAGAATCACAGAATTGGAATTAGACCTGAATTTGATACCTGTATTTCCTATGCATCAGTCATGCATTCTTCATTTTCTTCTCTGTGCAGCACATAATAATTCCTACTTTTTAGGTTGGTTAAAAGATTAAATAAGAAGTAACACATAAAGTGTTCAACACAGTGTTCAGGTGTTACTTCTCATCTTGCAGAATGGACTCTTGAGAGAGCCCCCTTAAATCACTAGGTCACCTCAATTAACTAATTCCTAGCTGATAACTCTACAGCAACTTGGAAATAAGGGCCATATGGACCAAAATCCCTCCTCGTGATTCTCTAGGCATAGCAGCAGTGACTACATTTTCAGTCTCTAGAAGACTATGTTTCCAGCAGGATTGCATGTTTTATTTGTCTTTAATAGAAACTTCTCCCCATTTCCTGTCTCATATTCCATGAGCTACTGAGGACAGCACAGAGTAACAATAAATTATGTTCTCCTAGCATATCTGACCTGCAGAGCCACCTGGTGCCATTCCTTTCCTAATGACCAGCTGTGAGATTTCCTATGCTGCCACTCTCAGAAAGGGAGGAGGCAGTTTTATCATGATCAGAGGAAGAGGGAAAAAGCAAAGTAAGGGATTCAAGAATAGATGTGCTGGAAAGAAAAGAGTGAGCCTAGAACAAGGTAATAATGCACCCAGAGAATTCACTGGAAAACAATTATCAGGTTCCATCCCCTAATCATTTAATATGGAGCTAAATGGCTTTCAGGAAATAGCGGATCTCTAAAGGAGAGATTTTACATAAAAATCACCAATAAACCCTCCTTAAATGGAGGCTGCACTCCTGACATGTAGCCTGCTTGGTGTCACTGGTAAACTGAGGCAGCTTAAAGACTTGGTCACATGTCCAGTTCCAATGCTGGACACGTGGCCTCCGGTTTCCAAGAGGGATGAACTATATTTCTTAATGAACATTTTCTCATATGTAAACAAATGTTACTGTGACTTGATAAAAGCAAGCAATTTATCCATTCAGAAAATTTCAGGAAAAAATTCATAATCTTGGTGCACATGACAACTGGTGGGCAAAAGGTCACAGGAGCCCTGGCTGTGACCCAATCCAACCCAAGAGAGGCCTGCAGCCCGCGCCGGCCTCCTGCCCTGAGCAGCCCACGTGTCTGCAACTTACAGAGTCACCGGCGATAGTGGTTCTGTTGATTACACTGTTCATGAAGCCTGGAGTGAAGCTAGCAATGTCCTTGTTAGCTTGGGCCTCTGCATGTATGTCAAAATGAATAAGTGGAGATATATGAGGACATTCGGCAGGCCACCCACAGAAGAAACGTTGACAGAACCCAACATTTATGAATCGATGAGCCAAATTCATTTAAGACAAAACCCGGAAATGTATTCCATCTGAAGTAGGACTATCGCAGCCACAAAGCCAGGCCGACAGTGTGCAGCTCTCACTGGAATGAAAGCCCGGAAGTTGAGCGACATTAGTAATTAGCTGGAGATGGTGACCCAGGCAGGGACCTGTAATTCCAGTGCTTGGGAGACAGAGGCAGGAAGCTCACCAATTGAAGATCAGCCTGGGTTGTTTATCAAATATAAGGCCATTGAGATCTTGTTTCAAAAATCAAAAATTAAGAAAAAAAAATTTAAAAGAGTAATTGTGAGATAGTACCAGAACAAATTCCTACTTCCTGCTACTATATCATGAACATAAAAAAAAAAAAAACTTCTGTACGTGTAAATTCATTTTATTCCCCCCCCCCTTTTTTTGGTGTTAGGGTGACACATTTTTAAATCATTTCTCCCTGTCATTTGTTACACAAACAAATAAGTGGCTCAAAAGGCTTGAATACACAGAGCCTACACATACCAGAGAGATAGAGCATAACCAAATGTGGAGTTCGCCTGTTGAGGACCTTTGACTTCTTCATGCTGCAGTCAGTGAGAAATACAAACATAGGTTTGGAAGTGAGAATAGAGGCATTTACGACACTTTAATTAAAATAGTTTAGGAACATTAAAAAGTAGAAATCCACCCATTGGAATAACCTCTGTTTAGATTGTTTCTGTGAGAAGTGCAATATCAACATCAGACTCGTTTCCTTGCTGCACACTCTTATTACTGACAAGTGAGTTAGCACTCTTTTCTTCATCTAGGAGCACACCCATATGCTGGTCTTAGAAATTTCTGTGACGAAAGTCCTTACCCGTATTTTCTGTAGTTCTGCTGTTTTGATTTTTATCCCTATCTTCTTTTCCACTATATGGAGCTTCTTTAAGGCATACATGGCCAGGGTGTAAGACAGACGGACCCTTGGGCTGGGAAGATAACTTGGTGGCATAAGTGCCTTCCTGGCAAGCACAAGGTCCCTAGTTTAACACCTAGTACCATATGCTATGCCAGTCCTGGAACCTGAGCATTCCGTGCTGGCCCTGGAAACAGACATAATGGTGCACCCATAATCCCAGCTGTAGGAAAGCTGAGACAGGAAGAGCACTACAAGTACAATCCACATAGCAAGACCCTGTATTCAAAATATAATAATAATAAATAAAAATAGGTAGATGGACCCCTCTATGGACCCGTCTGTGTAGCTGTTGGCAACTTGCTTTTCAGTCATGTCATTGTCAGTTTTTAATGCTACGCTATGCTTACCTCTATATTTGTTTTTATCTTGTAAGTTTATCTAAAATCCTTTCTGTTGTGTGCCATTTTATACTGTACAATGGAATATTTTTCTTTGTTTTTTCACATTTTTAAAGTAAAAGCTGGTTGGAACAAAACACAACAAAAAATGCCAACTAGCTAATTATCTATGAACTCTATACATGCTCAGATGTCACAACTGCATGGTCTTAGCCATAAATACCTGATTCCACCTACCTGAGATAAGTGTGTTCTAACCATAGAACACACTTATCTCAGGTTGTGTCCTGGTAGCTGAGTTTTACTTTTTACCCTTGTAACCTTCCTTTCACAACCAGGTGACTGTCTGAATCGTGATGCTGACACGATGTACGGTATGACTCCACTTTGCACTGCAGCTTGCACCTGTGCTCTCCTACTCTTTTCTCCAGTTCAGAAGACACAATTAAGCTTCAGTTTAGTCAAACTGTTGAAAACTTTCATTCCTTTCCAAGAACCTGAGGATCTGACCCAATATTTTTACTTTCTAATATTGAAACTAATGCATTATTTTCACATACTGGGCACCATCAACCCAGCCACATACAAAATACCAGCTTGCCTTGAGATGTGACCAGACTAGAATGTCACCTCTGTGTTAATTTGGTGACAAAAGCTTGATTTTCATATTTCAGCTAATGCCTACCTTCCAATGTTGCTGCAGAGTGAAGCAGTAAAGTGTGTGTGAGCCCCACCCTTCACTGCGGCTGACACTCTGAGCTGTCAAGAAGAATCAGTGCTCTAAGTCCCAGGACAGGGATCGACTTCTTCTCTCTCTATCAACTGTTTATTGAATAGCTATAATGTAAGAACTTTAAAAATAGCCTTCTTCATTAGAGAGTTTTTCTTTCTCAAAAGAAACTCGACTTTCCTCAAGAGCTGGGTATGATTACTCATGCCTATAGTCCCAGCACTCAGGAGGCTGAGACAGGAGGATCTCTATGACTTTAAGTCCAGCTTAGGCTACATAATGAGTTCAACAGCAGCATGAACTGTATAGGGAGACTCTGTCTCAAGAAACAAAAGCAAACAAAAAAATTAATAAGCAGAGGTAGACTGTCAAGATTTATTGACAGCTTCAAATCCTAAAAGAGAACTAAGGCCAGATTATTCTCATAGCCTACACATTGACCCAGAACTCTATTGTCCAGACCTTCTATCAGCTGACCAGATGACTCAGTGTCTTCAGAGAACCAAGAGCAAGTGGGCCTGAGGAATTTGATTTCAGTTTCCTAGATTTAGTTTGTATAGAAGATTCATAATGTAGACACAAGAAACAGTTCTTACAGAGCATGGCTTGAAAAAATAACATCCCATTAAATCCTATTTCCTATCACCAGATTTAAGTGAAAAAACTTCTAAAATACAAAAAGAAATTTCAAATACACAGAGGAGACAAGGTGAGAAGATTCATTCAACTTGGGCAAGTGAGGAGTAGTGGACGCTGATGTGACATAGGCCAAGGTGGGTACCCCTGGAGCACAAGACAGCTGTGAGGCTAGAGACCTTCATGGACACTCAACTTCTCTACCCATCATGGTCTCCTTTTATAAATCATAGCAAAAGAGTGAGTTACAATAGAAAAAGGGGTTACCTTGAAGGATGTTTTTTAAGATTCCAGAATACTTTTAAGAACTCAGCAACCAATTTTAGGGAAACTTCATACTTTTTCATCATGAGGTTTCAGTCAATCTCTCTAGAAGAGGAGCAAGGCTAATTTTCTTTTAAAAATGAAGAAAGATTACATTTTCTTCAGAATCTTTATTTCTATTCTTTCCATGTCATCTTCTATTTCTTTATCTTTCAGTCTGTTCATTCAACAATCTGTTATTTCCAACCAGTGAATCAGACTCAAGGAAAGGATGCTGCTTGAGTCCAAGGTGGACTCACCCTTGGGCTTACTATAGCTTTACCCCTGGCTTTACTCTCTTTGAGCCAGTCTTCCAGAGAAGACCGTGTATTTTATAAAATATTTGTTTGATGCTCTGCATGGTGGCTGATATGTAATTGTAATTACTCAGGAAGCAGAGACAGAGAATTATTTTAAGCCAGTCATTCAAGGTCAGCCTGGGGAATAGAGCAGGAACTTGTATCAAAGTAATGTGAACATGAGCCTTTTTATTCACTTTGTCTAGATTCTCAAAAAATTTGGGGTAATCTAAATATATGCCTTAGCTTCTGTTTCTGGCTTTCCAGGAATGATCCTAGTAGCAACCAGAAGAGAAGTGCCATATTCTCCATAATGTTTACTCCAGGTGGATCACTACTAACTTGTGATTTTTTAATCCTTACTGTTACTTGGTGAGTAAAGCAAGATGGGGAATGAAATACATGAACCGCTTAGTATTGTTTATCACTTTCCAGGCCCTGCCGAGGTGAGAACAGAAGGGTCTAAGTACTAACTGACATTTCCGAAAAAGGCACACTTTGTCCTTGTCAATGGATAAGAGTAAACAAAGAATTCCTATTTAACTCATCCTTATTTCCTCATAGATGACTTACTGTACTATTTAAAATACTTTTAGGCCATGGAGATAGTTCAGTAGAATAAGCATTTGCCTGGCAAGCACAAGGACCTGAGTTCAATCCCCAGTTCCATCAATAAATAAATAAATAATATTTTTAAAGGGCTCCCCAGAGAGCTCAGCAAATTAAACCACCTGCTTAGGCAGATCCAGAGACCTTATTCAACCACCCATGTGCCATGCTGGTCCCGCCCCTGGGGTGCCCTAAGACAGTGAATGAGACTGGATGTGGTGGCACTTGCCTAGGATCCCACCACTTGCGAGGCTGAAAGTGGGAGGATACCTATGAGTCCAATCTGTGTAGTAAGACCCTGTAAACCCTGTACTAAATAAATAAAAATAAAATGTTTTTAAATATAAAAATATCAAGTCAAGATAAGCTGGCAGTAAGGGTGTATCGGGGCATAAGAACTTCCTTTTGACTCTCAAGCCATGTAATTACATAGATTCTCATTTTTTCTATCTTATCTATAGTTGGTTGGCATTTACTGAATTTCTTTTGGTTTAAAAAAAAAAACAAAACATTTTTTTCTGATGATCACGAATTTGAGATTTGCAATAACTCTCAAAGGACTCCTAGAGTCTTAAGGAAGCTGGGAGTCACAGCAGTCAAAGCCAGTAGGAGCCGCCAGCAGGCTGGGTTAGTGAAGTCAGCACAGCACAGGACTGTCACTCTGAGAGGCTCTGGCCCCATTCTCAAGGTGCTGTAAAGACACTGGCAACTCATAGGGAAAACATTAAACATACTTCAATTCCAGCCAAGTACTTTCCTGAGAATGTAAACACCAGACATCAGGTTTGTGAAGAGAGGCCAGAAGTCCAAAGTTTTACAAGGAGTAGTTAAAAATTAAGGTGAATGTTTACATTTTAAAATACTTATTATAGGGAAAGACATTTTGCCAAGGTTAAGACATCAGTGTCCTCACAGGGAGAGAATTTTGAGTACTTTAAGGGTATTAATGGGGATGTGTCTTATACTTAACCATTTCTTTTTAATTAATCATTCACTGTATTATCTAATCACCTTTGTTGATCAAACATTAATGGCATTTGCTGCCAAATAAAAATCTTACAGTTTGTTCTCATCTATTTTTTCTCTTAAGTTAAAATGACCATGAGAGGTAACCATTTTGAATTGATTCACTGCAAAAAGATAGTCATGACAGCATCTAAAGACACAATAAATAATTTCCAGAGCTATTTTAGTCAGTGACAGAAAGCATGGAGTGTTTTCTGTCTTTTAACATTTTCAATATTCAAAAACATGGACTAATAGGGAATACTATGAAGTAAATTAATGGCATTGTGTCTTTCACTATAATTTTTGCTAATTTAACCATTCACTATATTTGTGGGATCTCATGATTTCTTAAAAGCTGATATCTGGCCTAGAATTAAAATTGTCTGAGACAAATATGCAGAGTGTGCAACAGTGAGGCTGAAATTATGGCCAAGTCTGGCCTGAATGATGACTGTTTGTGTCTCTAAGGTAGAAATGAAGGATCTCCCCACTGACCAAGGTTCATATTTTGATTTTTGTTTTTGACTTTTGTTTTTATAAAACATTATTTCCAGAGTCGCTCCACTCTCTAGTCAAGAGCCTGGCACCTCAGAAGTGAGAGAGGATTTTCTGTAGTTGTGATTAACTTCTGATTGTTGGAATGAAGATGTAGCCCAGACTCAAGTCGGCGGTTCCACAGCAAACCCATCTACTTTTCCTGAGCACATCCTTAGTACAGCCTGCATCCCTGACCATTCTCTATAGGAATGCCTTGTCCTGAATCTAGGGTATGGCTAGTTTTGCAAATCCTACTACATTGTCCAATAATGAAACAGGATATAAATTTTTGAATGATGAAAAGGTTAAAAAGACAGTACTTTTCCACCTCTAATTATGTCAACAATGAGCAGAATGCACTGAGAATGAGAAGAAAAATATTCAGACTTGAAGGCAGCTTTGCAGAAAGTCATCAAAATTAAAAAGGGCGAACATTGAATGAAACCATCACCTCACCCACAACACTAGTGTACAGATGTGGCGAAATTAGAATATGTCATCCATAACACTATGGTTTTGCCTTAATAAGAGTAAGGGTTTCTTCTTTTCTCTGTTACTTCTTTAAGCTTTGTCGTGTAGTTCAAACTGCCAAATAGAGTGGCAAGTTGCCCACTTTTGCTAATAGTCAAATTGATTACAAGACACTATGTTTTCTTTAATTAAGATTTGAAAGAGAATATAAGAGAAAGATCTGATAAAATGCAATGGTTTTGCTATCTTTTGAGAATCTAATCATAAAAGAGAAAATATTCAGGAAATTAAAACAAAGGAGGCTTAATTCCATTTTATTTAGCAAATATTGTTTGATTACTGTGTGCTAATGTGATGAATACTAAATTTATAAAAATATATTAAGTATCTGTCCATTAATTAGGGTAACTTATAATATAGTAGTGGAGATATTTTTGCAAAATGATTGGAAAAAAAGGCATACAACTTTGAAAAGTAGTCTTATGAAGTTTGAAATATCAGAGAGTGAGTGCATCCAGGCCGAAAGCTGACGGAATGGAGCAGTGTCCAGGGTGGGCCACACAACCACTGATGGGGGCAAAAACATTTACACAAGTGAAAGTGATGCTATGAAGCTGAGCCTGTAGTCTAAGGAGTGATGGAACTTGAAACAGAAGTGGGGAAGTTTGGGCATGAGGACTCTTAGGATGTGGCAGTGTATGACTGGAATATATAGTGACTCAGAAATGGACAGTCTACTGGAGATTTCTGTCAAAAGAGAAAGTATTTTGATTGAAAGTTAACCAAGGTCAAGACAGAAAAATTGAGGAGGATGTCAAAAACAGATAAAAGCTTTAATTTTTTTTTTTTTTTTGGTCTGGGGGTTGCCTTCAGGGTCAATCTCATATGGCATGTGAACCTGGGAATCCAACCACAGCCCCCATGCCTGCCCGGGTTTGCCCATGCAGGCACTTAAACGGCTGAGCTAATGAAGATTCTTAGAGATAACCTAGGTGAGGAAAAATATAGTGAGTTTTGTGTAAAGCACAGAAGAAAATGAGATAGAGTGTAAACACAAAAAATGAAAATCTTAAACAGAAGGCAAAAGCTGAGCTTCAAGATATGTGTACAGAAAGAGCTGAGTTTTTATCTTAGAACAGTGATGTAATGTTGATAAAGAATGGGGTAGGGTAGAAAGACTGAGTATCTCAAAGACATCTGTAATTTCTTGATCAATGTTTGACAATATTTGAGAGAACAGTTATTGTAATAAAGAGAAATGTACCTATTTTTTATTATCATGTTTATGTTTCTTCTCCCAAAATGTAATGTCTACAAGAGTAGAATGCAGGGATATATTATCCAAAGTAATTATTACTATTCAGTTACTGTAATAAATTGTAATTAATTTATCTGTTAAAATAGTGAAGAAAGCTAGACATTTTCTCTCTAAGATAGGAACAAAGCAAAGGTGCTATTCCTTCTCATTCACTCTTAGTATCACAGGAGACATCTTAGCTGACTCATGGACCAGACAATAGAATAAAAATTAGAAGGGCCAGGGAGATGGCTCAGTGGAATAAGCGCTTCCCCGGCAAGCACAAGGGCCTGAGTTCAATCCCCGGTTCTGCCAAAAAAAGATAAAAAAGAAAAAAAAAAAAAAAAAGAATAAAAATTAGGAAGGAAAAAGTAAGACTTTTGTTTACAAAAGTGATTTAGTACTTCTGAGACTCTCTCAGCCCCAATCCAACCCAGCTCAGCCCAGTGAATGTGTGAAAACTTCCAGCTTCCCTGCACACTGCCGGTGAGAGCCCTCCAGAGCAAAAATCAGGCACCCACATGAGTGAGACTCTCTACTGCACTTCCAGGACCCCTGAAGCCCCCCCAAAGACCCTGCCCCCAAGCCTGCCAAGTGAGTGAGAACTTCTGAGACTCTCTCAACTCCAATACAACCCAGCTCAGCCCAGTGGGTGTGTGGGAGAACTTCTGGCTTCCCCCTCCCGCATCACAGGTGAGAGCCTTCCAGAGCAAAATTCAGGCACCTGCATGAGTGGGACTCTCTTCTGTGCCCCCAGGACCCCCTGGAGCCCCTGCACCCAAGCCCACCAAGCCACTGACAACAGCTGAGACTTTCTCAGCCCCATCCAACACAGCCCGGCCTGGTGAATGTGTGGGAGAACTTCTGTCTTCCCTGCGAGCCACCGGTGAGAATCCTCCAAAGCCAACCTCATCCACCATCATGAGTGAGACACTCTATTGCACCCTGGGGACCCCTGCAACACTCCGGTGCTGCTGACCCAAAACCCGCCAAGCGAGTGAGAACTTTTGCAACTCTCTTGACCCCCAATCCAGCCCAGCATGAGCCGGGGAGAGTGTGGGAAAGCTTGTGTGCTCCCTGGGGTTCCCTGGGCCAAGGGGAAAACAGAGGGGCACCACACGCTCACTGTTGTGCCAGAGGGGCACAACAGGTTCACTTCCAAGGGCTGCAGCAAAAAGGAGCTGAGCACAACACCTAGACCCAGACCAGACATAACTGGATAAACTCAAACTTAATAGATTGGCACCCAAATCTCTTTATGTGCTAAGGTTATAACTGCACCAAAGCTCTACACCAAAGTTCAGAAGGCAGTGTTATACAAAATGACAAATACAAGGGGCAAAATGCAATCTCAGGCCTCGAGCCCACACATGACAATTGCAGAGGACACTAGCTCAGCTGAAATGAATGAATTAAGAGTCAAAAGCAAAAAATCAACAGCAGAAAGGTATAGAGGAAATTCAGAGAATTAATGCCTGAAATAAAAAGTGAAGATTTTGAATACATAGCATCTGAAATGAAGAATCTAATGCAGTAACATATTGGGGAAATCGAATGTCCACTCTGAAAATGTCCAGAGAACAATAATTCAGCTGAAATGTATGAAATAACAGCATCACAAGCAAAGAAACAAAGCAGAAAGTTAAAGAGGAACTCAGAGCAGAAATAATTTCTGAAATAACAAAAGAAATCTCTGAAATGATATCATTTGAAATAAAGAATCAAATATAGACATATATAGAGGAAACCTAATTTGAAAAAAAAAAAAACACTGCAGCAAAACAATAGCTACCTCTAAAGAAGACAATGATAAAAAATAGAGGAGATTAGAAATATGACAGATTCCTTGAATGAGCAATACAAGAAAGAAATAGATTACATGAAGCAGAGTCCAAGAGATATAGAGGAACTTAAAATCTCAAGCACAAGTCTAAAAAACTGATTGAGTGAAAGCAAAGACAGTGTTTCAGATCTTGAAGACACTGGTGCAGCTAGTGAAAAAGTGAGAAAGGATCTCTTAAAAACAACTAGGATGCAGGAAAAAATAATCCATCATCTGGAAGACGATGCCAAGATGAACAATGTGAGAGTAATAGGCATCAATGAGAAAGAAGGAGTAAATACAAATGATATGAAAAGAATAGAGGCAGAAGCAATAACAGAAACCTCCCTAAATATGAAGAAACAATCTGACATTAGGGTAACTGAAGCATACAGAATACCAAATAACT
>PVKA01032461.1:0-25289 GCA_004027165.1 Ctenomys sociabilis
CATCGCTAGCCATTCGTGAAATGCAAATAAAAACAACACTGAGATACCATCTCACTCCAGAAAGAATGGCTATCATAAGGAAATCAACCAACAACAAATGTTGGAGAGGTTGTGGGGAAAAGGGAACACTTCTCCACTGCTGGTGGGAATGTAGACTGGTACAACCATTGTGGAGGTCAGTATGGAGACTCCTCAAAATGACATTTGTATTTTAATAAAATAAAAATAAATGGAAAAAAAATCTAAGAACAAAATCTGTCAAATGTTAGTACTTATACAAGTATTCACAGTATTTACAATCAAAACAAAAAAGGTATAATGAGTTTATATTACATGAAATATATCACATGAATAAAGTGACACCACTGAGAATGAGACATAAATGGACACTTAACATATGTACAGATATGTGTGATATATCATGAAGTTGCATTCTTTTCATCATTGCAGGTAGGTCAGCTTGAGTTGCCATAAAACATATCATAGATTGGATATTTTAAACAACAGAAATTTATTTTCCCACAGTTCTGGAGAGTGGAAGTATGACTTCAAAGTGCCAGAATAGTCAAGTTCTGTTGTAGGCCTTTATTATGGTTAAGATGTAAAGTGCTCCACTCACGTACTAGAGATAGAGCTTCTGGAAGTAGGTTAGATCAGGGGTCAGTACACTCATCATTGGATTCATCCATTGATGAGTTCATGGCTGTTATGGTTTGTGTATGGTTTTCCCCCAAAGCCTCATACATTCCTGGGGTGGCTTCCAGAGTTGGTGATTGAATATTTCAAGTATATGTTCAGGTAATCTGCATTACACCGTAAAGAAGAGATAGAGACCAGCTAGCTGCCTGAGCTGCTGCCACTCCCTTTGTCCTCTGCTCTTTGCCACCACCATGAAAGGTTGCTCTCAGCCATGTGCTGCTTTGCCTTGGAGCCAGCTCAGTAATGGAGTGAAACCTTGAGTAACTGTGAGCTAAATAAGCCTTTCCTTCCTAAAAAGTATTTGTTCCAGCAAGAGAGAAGAGTAACTGAGATAATAGCTAAATGTGCTATTAGAAAGTGGGGCCCAGTTGGAAGAGGTATATGAGGTTGGGGAGAGGGGGCTGCCTTTGGAGGATGTATCTCCCTCCCCAGTTCTTCCTTTTCTCTCCTGGCCTCCATGAAGTAAGCTTTGCTTTTTTTGCCATATACTTCTACCACACCACTTCTGCCCTGGAGCTGCTGACCATAAATTTAAAAGTTCAAAAGTGTGTGCAAAATCAAATCAAATCTCTCATTCTTTCATCTAGATGTCAGATATTTTGTACTAGCAATAGAAAGCTAACTAATCGATAAAATTGGTATTGACAGTGGGTTGTTTCTATGCCTGACCATGTGCTTTAGAAGGCTTGAGAACTTGTTTGCAGAAGGAAACTGGAAAGGTCTGGAGATTTTGGCTGGGGAAGCCCTAGAATGTAGTAAGGCAAGCCAAGAGTAGTAGATGGCTCTGGTTGGAGCTCAGAAAACCAGAATGCTAATAGAAATACTTTTACTGTAAAAGTATATTGCTGGCCTTATCAATTAAACGCAAGTTGCTTCTAGTGGGCCTTATGGATTAGTATGAAGAAAAAGTCATTTGCAAAATCATAGGCTGCGTAACAGATACCAGGAGATGTGTCATCTGCTTAAACAAGGAAACTACACCTGGAGTTACCACCTGATTTTTTTTTTTTTTTTTTTTAATGAATTTAGGATAGAATGTTCAGAGTCTCACTTCATAGATCAGACTGGTAGTGATTCTGTTTTTAGCCTCCCAACTGCTGGGATTACAGGCACGCACCACCACACTCAATCTCAATCACCCTCAGTGTCCCAGGGTTAGGGCCGACAAGGCAGGCCAGGGGTCCAACCCTGGCCACTGCTTCTGCCTGAACAGGTGATTTAAACCAATGTGCTATTTTGCCAGCCCTGTCACCACCTGATTAAGCTTATGGTAATCCACTGCGATTCTCTGGGATCCGTTCATGTTCTGCATGGGCCAAATAGTTAAACTGGGACATACCCCCCAAAAATCTTTCTTGGGTCTTTGATGGTGGCATTAATCCCTGTAATTCTTCAAAGTATGCAATACTGCTTCTGATGTACTATTTTCCCAAGTCAAGACAACTCTTGTGGCTCCATTTGACTTTTCCTCTACAACAGCCCTGAATAGCCATGATAGGCTAGACAACCATTATGTAGATTGGGCCAAATACTAAGTATATTTATCTATTTATGAGCCAACTGACCATGAGCCATGGCTTTGAAACCATGAGCTAAAATAAATCTCTCCTTCTTTAAGCTATAATGTCAGGTATTTTGTCCCAGAAATGGAAAGTGACGAATACTGCTGTTACGGTTTATATCTAGTTGTCCCCTTAAAGCTATATGCAGTTAGTGCATTCCAGAGTTGGGGTCTGATTCTTGATCCATTGATAGAAATAGGGTTGTAGGTGCCCTGGGTCAGATACTCTACACACAAAATGTAAGGAAGAGAGAGAGGCTTGCAAGCGTGTGCCATGTGCCACGCTGTGCCCGGAGCTAGCAGATTATGTACTCCACAAACTGTAAGCTAAATAAACCTTTCCTTTTCTAATTTTGAGTGTCAGGTATTGTCCCAGCAACAAGAGAAGAGTTACTGAGAGGGCCAGGGAGACGGTTCAGTGGAATAAGAGCTTCCCTAGCAAGCACAAGGGCCTGAGTTCAATACCTGGTTCTGAAAAAAAAAAAAAAAGTTGCTGAAACAACTGCCTTCTTGACTTTTCTAGGCATTATAACATAGTAAAAGGAAGGGCTGAGAAAGCATAGAAGAAATAAAAAGATGGCATGCAATATTCACATGTGTGTATGCAAAAGCAGGACCTCGATTCCAGTTTTTATAAGGGCACAATTCCATCAGATTAGAGCGCCACCCTTTACAATCTCATTTAACCTTAAATTACCTCGTAAGGACCCTATCTCCAAATGTAGTCATATTGAAAGTTAGAAATTCGACATATGAATTTAGTAATAGAAGGGACACTACTTAGGCCACAGCTATTTGTTACATACTTTTTTATGAATAGAGAAATATAAGAATGAAATTGGGGAAGCTTTTGCCTCATATATTTAAACCATAGTTCTCTCAGCTGATTAAACCCAAGAATGGTTAGTTTCTATGATAAGAGACTATTGCTTATTTATAATTTAATAAATATTAGAATAAGTCCTACTGATAAATCAAATGGTAAATTGTAACAAAACTTTGAGTAAAAGTCCTATCCTCTACTGCACTAAGTTGGCCACACTCAACAAAGGAGAAGAACATTGAGCACAGCAACCTCAGTTCTGACATCAGGAAATGTGTCTAGGAATCAGAGCAGGCTCCTTCTTGAAAACATCAAGCTAATTTGCTATTCTAATCAAAAGAGACAACCAAATTCACTGGGTGCCATTACAAAGAAAGAACATTAGAAGTGAAATGGAAAACATGACCTACCCAATGCCTAGTCTTGTACTTTCAGGCCCTGGAGTTGGCACAGAAGGAAGCCAGACAGGTTCCTACCTTCCTTATACCTCAAGACAGAATAGGACAACAAGATTATCAAAGTATCATCAAAGAACACCTAAAATAATCAAAGGCCAATCTGTACCCAATTGGCATAAACTAAAAGGCATTATACCATTTTTTTCCATTTGCCACTGATTATGCCACTTTCACTTGCCCTCACCCTCTCATCCCAACTGCAAATACACATGCATGCAACTAAGTCTAAGAGTTTTTATTTCCCACTTAGAAAACTGTCTTCAACTGTGTGGTCTCTGCACAACGCATATGTCCAATGATGGCTGTTAAATGAGCACCCATCAAGGCAAAAGATTTTATTTATTTATTCATTTATTTTTATGTATTTAGTACAGGGTCTACAGGTCTCACTACACAGATCAGACTTTCGGTGATCCTCCCGTTCTCGGCCTCCCATACACTGGTATTACAGGCTTGCACCCCCATGCCCAGTCTCAGTGGCAGTCTCAGCATGCCCTAGGGGCACAGCACTGTTCCTGAGCCTGCCTAAGCAGGGGCTGCAGTCTGCTGAGCTATCTGGCCCGCCCAAGGCAAAGGATTTTCACAGCCACCTTTTTTTTTTTTTTAAGTTTTTTTGTTTGTTTCTTTTTTGCTTTGTTTTATCTTATTTAGTAAGGAACATTTAGCTTAGGAAACTGGAATAGTCTGATAAATTCTGTATGCTGAATATACTCAGCACACTGTACAATATGAAAGCCTTCAAAGCTTTACGGCGCAAAGACTAATAATATTACTAATTTATGCTAAGTAAAAGTAGAGCTACACTATCCCATCATATCACAAAAGAGACCGAAGATAAGTTTTTCTCCCCTGTGACTATAAGCAGTTGGCCTTGATTTACTCCTTATTGAGCAGTTCACATAGTCCTAACTCTTGTCAAGGTCATAAAATGAGCACCATCTTCCACTTCAACTATAATTAGCAAAAACAGAACTTTCACAGAATCCAACAGTTTTCAGTTCATCCAGTCACATTAAGGAAGTAGAATATGAAACTGCTAAGTGTAAGTAAAACAGGGCAAGATCTAGTCAGTAGCACCAGCCTATCACAAACTTCCCAGATATGAGAAAATGGAATTCACAACATTTTCTTTCAACTCAGATTTATCCTCCACTTGCAAGGTCCCAGGCTATCCCATGTCCTCCCATCCACAGACAGCATCACCTCACCCTATACATCATAAGCCTCCCTGCCAAATGAGAAGCATCCCTATCATTTCTGTCAGCCCAATACAAGTAAGCAATCAAGATTACTTCCTGAATGAGCTGAATAATAGAATTAGAAAAGGGAAAAATGTTTTTTGGCAGTACTGAAGGATTGAATCCAGGACTTTCACAATAAGCTATATCCTTAGCCCTTTTTATTTTTGAGAGAGGGTCTCACTAAATCACTAAGTTTCTAAGGTGAGGCTCAAACTAACAATCCTTCCTCAGACTCCCAGAAAACTGATATTGCAGGTATGTGCAACTATACCTAGTGAAAAGGAAAATTTATTTTTTAATTTTAGAAAGGGTGTACAGGTTCTACAGGATCTCACTACATAGATCAGACTCCTAGTGATCTGCCTGTGTTCAGCCTCCCAAGAGCTGGGATTACAGGCACACCCCACCACGCCTGATCTCATTTGCTTCTTCAGCATACCCTAGAGGTGGGGCTGGCACGGCATGGTGGGAATTGAATGCTGGCTGCTGTGTCTACCTAAGAAGGTGCTTTAATCCGCTGAGCTATTGGGCCAGCCCCTGAAAAACTTATTTACGTAAAATCCAAACTCAGAAATCAAATCTACCTCAACTCTGCCTTGCACTTCAACTGTGATAGCCAAAATTCTAGTGCAGGATATATTAAATTCATTTATTTTTACAATTGCTAAGTGAGTCCATTCCTGTCCACCCACCATAGAGCTAATTCATCTGCTTAAAATACAAAAAGGGCGGGCACAGCAGTGTTTGATCCCTGGTACCCTGTTCCAGCCTTACCCTCAGGCGCATTGAGCCAAACACCCAGACCAGGCAAGGTGGTACATGCCTATAATCCCAGCACTGAACTGGGGAGGCTGAAAAGAGAAGGATCACTAAGAGTCCAAGCTGAGTAGTAAGACTATATACATACACACACACACACACACACACACACACACACACACATTTTAGAGAGAGAGAGAGAGAGAGAGAGAATGAGATAATATCTTCTAGTGACACTGCATAGCCATCCAGTTTTATAGTTTAAGGCTACACCCAGTATTTTTTAAATTTCAGAGCCATTTTTAATGATCATAAAAAGGTTTTTCTTTCACTGTATACTGCTCTAACAGCTTACCAATTATACTCTGGAGAAAGAAAAAAAGGGAAAGACAGAGAACCTTTTGAAAAGTCTATGTTCCAACTAGAACTTGGTCTCTGGTATTTTAAAGGTTAACTAAAACTTTACTATATTTAATTACCAGAACCATGTGTTTCTCTCCATATGTATACCTATATGTATACGTAAGCAGTTTGTCAGGAAGGTATATCCATTCAGAATATGGACAGAAAAGATTTCTTTGTGGATTCCCCATAAAAAAGAACATTAGAAACAGATACAATGATAACGATAATAACAACTTAGAATCGGAACTTATTTATGTCCTAAATGCATTAGAAATTCACTCCATTATACTCCTATGAGAAAAGCAGTGTTACTACTTGCATTTAGTAGATTATGAAACTGAAGAATAGAGTAGTTAAATAAAGTTATATGTGTATTTGGGCTTCAAATATCAAAAGCTGGCTCTCAAGTCCACATGCTTGCATATGGTGCCTCTTGCTATTCTCAGGGCTTGTGAGTGATGTTCTCAACATTCTTGCAGTGGATATCATTTTCAAGTTCTTAGGTGGTCCTTCAATACATTCCAAGAGAAAAAACACACAGCTCAGTTCAGAAGCAGTAATTCCATCCAGACCAAAATGAGGCAATACAAGCATGGAGCTTTCTAAATGACAGGCAGATGCTGGGGATATTTACAGTCTCTAGAAGAAAAGGTGTTCTAAGCACTTCATGCTACCCTTGATGAACAACGCATTCCTTCCACCAAGAAGGATGTTTACTGAGAGGCTCAGATGAGGTCACCACTGACTCTTCAAATAGAGCCTCAGGTTAGAGGTGCCATCTGGGCTAGACATAGGAGTCTCCCTCCCAACCAAGGCCAAGGACCCTGACACAGACCCACATCTGCCTGAAGATGAGGTCAGAGAGCAAGCGACCAAAGAGAGTGACAAAAGGCAGTCCCTTTAAGTGTGGGTTGAATACCTACTACATTCTTCACAAAACCAGAAAAAAACAATACTAAAATTCATAGGAAACTGGAAAAGACAGAACAGCAAAAGCAATCTTAGGCAACAGGAAAGGCATCACAATCCTGAATTTCAAGCTATATTACAACCCTACAATGATAAAACAACATGGTACCAGCACAAAAATAGACATGCATCAGAGGAATAGATGCAGAAATAACCCCAGGCACAATAAACCATCTTTTATTTTTTTGATAAAGAAGCCAAAAACATATACTGGAGAAAGCATAGCCTCTTTTACAAATGGTGCTAGAAAACTAATTAGCTGCATGCTGAAAAATAAATCTAGACCCTTATCTCTCACCTTGTACAAAAATTAAATCAAAATGGATAAAAGACCTAGGTATTAAAATAGAAACACTGCCAGAAAAAAATAGATAAAACTCCTGAAGATATATGCATAGGAAGGATTTCAGAATCAACAAATGGAATTATATCAAATTAAAAAGCTTTTGCACAGCAAAAGAAACACCAACAGGGTGAAGAAACAGCCTGCAAAAGGGGGTGGGGGGCAGCAACTCCTCAGATAGGAGACTAACATCTAGAACATATAAAGAACTGTTTTAAAAAAAGTCTCAATGAAAAATGGGCAACTGAAATAAATATAATTTCTCAGAAGTAGTACAAATGGCTTATAAGCACATGAAAAACTATTCAGCATATCTGCTCATTAAAGAAAGGCAAATCAAAACAAAATTGAGATTTTTATGACTCTCAGTCTGACTCTCTGACTCTGGCTACTCTAATGATAGCCAGAAAGAATGGCTATCATTAAGGACCCAAAAACATCAAGACTGGCAAGGATACGGGAAAAAAGATGCCTGCATTATTGGTGGGAATATGAACTAGTACAATTTCTATGGAAATCAGTATGGGGATACCTCAAAAAACTGAAACTAGAAATTCTACCTAACTCAGCTATACCTCTCCTTGGTATCGTCCCAAAGTGTTAAAGATATTATATTACAGTGCTATGTACATAGCCATGCTTATAGCAGCATAATTCATAATAGCTAAATCTCGGAAACGGCCTATATGTCCACCAAAAGACAAATGGATAAAGAAAATGTGATCTCACACACACACACACACACACACACACACACACACACACACACACACACACTGGAATTCTATTCAGCCATTTAAAAAATGATACATTTGAGTCATTTGTAGGAAAATGAATACACCTTGAAACCATAATGTTAAGTGAAATAAATCAGAAATAAAACCTTAAATATTGAATCATTTCTTTTACATGAAAACCCAAAAGATAAATAATTTAAAAAGAAAAAAATAAATGATAGAAAACGGGAATAGATTTTCAGATGAGAAGGAATATAAGGATGGAGGGAGAGGGAAGGGAAGAGAAAGGTAAATAAAGAAGACTAAGACACTATTAGGTATATGTACTAGCTCCTCACAATGAATGTATTCATTGTGTATTACAAATATATACTCATAAAAACTCTTTAAAAATAAAATCAATGAAACAACTAAAAAACTGAGTTTGGGTATGACTCAAAGTAAAGATCAACTGGTCCTCAAATGCCTGTAGAATAGTACCCAGCAGACTTTGAACAATATCCAAAGATAGTATAGTCAAATGTCAATCGTGACCACCAAAAACCCATGGAAAACTGAGCTTTTATCCACATAACTTACTGATGTAGCTACAGGATAAAAGGGTTAGAAACTATAACTCTAAGGAGCTGAATGGTCAACATGCTAGAAGTTTTTTTTTTTTTTTAATGAGCTAGTTATTAGGAGAAACTAACAACAATAACAAAAAACCTTTGATTTTAAAAGTTTGACATAATTTAATCTCTCAGCAGCTCCCCCAAATTCAGGACAATAAAATCAATTTGTGATTAACTGAGCACTTACTGTGAGCCAGACATTACTTATAATGACCAGGAACACAGTAGTGAACAAGACAGGCAAAAATCCCAGCCTTCATGAGTTGAATCCCTGTACCGCAAAGTGTGCTGCATTTAACACTGGTAGTTACTATTACTACCTGTGTGCTATTACATAGTCTGGACAAGGAGTAGTCAATGGAGTTCAATACCACCAGAAAACTCTGCAGGAATAGGAAAAGGACTCAATGGGAGTCCTGTGAGGCACTGTGAGAACCTCAGTGAGAAGGAGAATCTAAGCAGAGACCTGAAGGAACCCAGGCAAGAATCATGCAATGCGTGGGTGGCAATGCCACAGAAGGAACAGTAAGCCAGACTGAGGTGCCAAAGCAGGGGGAAAACACGCAGACAGGGGAAAAGGAGGAAGCCTGCACTGAACACAGTGCTGATGACTGATCTGAAGGCCAATGCAAGAATTATATCTTTGACCCTAAGCTACCAATAGGTCCTGAGCAGAAGAGTGATAGGGCCTGGCTTTCTTTTCTAAAGGCCTACTCTGCCTGCTTCATGGAGAGAATGTCTCAAGGGACAAAGGACAGAAAACCAGTTGGGATCCTTTAACCTGCAACATCCTGGGACATGGACATACAACTTGTTGGTGCAGGTTAGGGTAACAGGCAAAGCATAGCCAATAGGATACATAGAAGCTGCATTTCAGAAATTCAAGTCTAAAGCTCTGACAAAGCTTTAGACTTCTACCAAGTTGCTCTTTTCTTGAGCAAAAAAGGAAAAGCAGGTGGCTCAAAGGGGCACAACCTGCAGCATAGGAGGGGCATTGCCTTTAAGGGCCAAAATAGGTCTTAGGTTGTCAGATCATGATACACTAATACCGCAGAGCACTATAATGAGCTACTCTTTCTCATTTCTGATATCAATTATTCTCCAAAGCATATTCCAAAATACATCAATGCTTAAAATATTTAGCAGTTAATATAGCACCACTTAAATTCCAGAGCACACAACACTGCCTTCCAGAATGTATCTGATGTTTCATATGATACTTTCTTCCTTCCTCCCAAGTTCTATATTTTTAGTACTAATGTCGCATAAGCCCCTCCTCAAAATGTATTCTCTCCCCAGGCTCCTACAGTTTGCAATATCCAGATCTGATCCCAAGGTACAAATATCACAACAATATCTCCCTACAGGCTCAGGGGCAGCCTCACATGGGGAAAGGCACACCTCGTTCTACCAGCAAGATTCATGCACAGAAACTGACACACACTTGTCCCTACTCATCTTATCACAGAACAGAAGGAAAAGTGGGAGGCACTCTAAGAGGGGGAGACCAATACGTAGCTTCCTCACAAGCCTGATATTGATGAAAAGGTCATAGAGACACACCCATCTGTGATCTGACACCTCTTTAAGCTTCTTAAAGGGAGACAGAACATGAAAGTGTGCTGTCAAATTAAGCCTCCTTTTAGTCTCATAATCCTTTGCCCAAAAATAGTTGGATTTTAAAAAATAAAACTATAAATATCTGTCATATCATTATAATTTTCTTTTACACTCCCTTTAAATTTCTTCCCCTGAATTAAAGGACCACAAGTCATTAGTAAGAAAAACCTGGCCAAGTAAGACTAAGATGTAAAGAGACTGAATAATTCACTATCATTGCAACAGTGTTCATATATAAAATACCCTGCATACACATTTTGCCAACTATTATTTCTGGAACTTACTAAAAACACATAACCTCATAAAACTACCCTAGAAAACTATTTGATAATAACTACCATACTCCAGCTCCTCTCTGTATATTTCTAGCTTTAACACCTGGCATTCTTACATATACCAATACACACCTCAAAATTAAAATTTAAGGCCATAAATTACCCATTTATATACAGAAACTACATATATAAAAGCATACTGAAAATATATTTGCTTTACAAATAAAGATTAGTTTATTCTGTCATCATTAAACTATTATTAAGTAAGCAAAAGAGCATTTACCAGACAGGAGGAGATCAATAGTTCTGAATCTTCTTTTGTCCAATTGTATGCTGTATATTCAAGGGCATTATTCTCTCCTTGCTGTTTGCACATATAAGCACAGTTTCTTTCAAAAATGGTGCGGATGCCTTTGAACAGAATCACACTGGTAGTGCAACCCATCCCCAAGGTGTGGATGTTCAGATCTCTAGCAATTTCTAGTCCATTTCCAAATCATCTTCCTTGGCTTTTCAGACACAGGCTCCCACTGTACCATTTCATGACAGGCAGTTACCGGTACCGGAACAGAAGGGAAGCTCCAAGCTGTCACACTAGAATTTGCTTCTGCCCAACAGCCTGACAAAAAATCCAGGCTCCGAGTATAAAACAGGAGGGTGGGTGGTGCAAAATTGAGAATGACACACCTCGGATGCACCAAGACCTTGAAAGTACTGCTTTTCCAGTGTATTACTTCACTGTTAATGCAAAGCACAAATATACAAAAGATTTGCATGAGATTACTGGAAAATTGCTGGCTCCTGTGATTTGCTTGGGAATGTTATGAATCTCAGAACCTGCCCAAAATGAAATAGACAGCGCCAGACAGCCACACTGCTGCAGGGGCTGCTGGAAGACACAAAGAATGTTCATCTGCTGCAAGAAATAACCCTTCCAGACTGCTTAGCCTAGCATCTATATTAGCAAACATCTCTTTCCTTGACCTAAATGTGCTGTTTGTTTAATCCTGCATCAGCGAGGAACAGAAAAGCAAAAAGAAAAAAGTCCCAAAACCAGTGAAATGGCTAAGATGACTGCTGCTATGGAAACACATGTAAGCCCACTTTAAACACTATTATATGTATGGGTAACAGCCTGCTGACAGCAAACCACAAGGGAGCACAATGTTGCTGTATGAATCTTGACTTCTGCTGAGCTCCAGTACTTGGCTAGAGAAGACTAGCAAGTTTGCACTGCTTTAAGGGAAGCTTCCATCACTGTCCCCAAGTTGCAAATGAGAGCATAGATAAAGGGTCACCCCACTGGATAGCTAAGCAACTCTGAAGTTGTGCTGTAGTATGCAATGACAAATGCATACTGAAGCCTCATAGTCAACATGGTTATCATATTTAGTACATAAATAATTAATGTCCTCTCACTGTACGCTGAACTCAATGACACTATACTATTTCATAGGAATCCTTGGAGATGGCTAGTGGAGAAGTTTGCTATTGACATTATATCAAGTTGACTTGCCACTTTCCTTTCTAGAAAATGAAAGGCTATCTGCATATAAGACATTCAGCTGGGCATCCACACACCTGAAATCCTAGCACCCAGGAGGCTGAGGCAGGAGAATTGCCATGAGTTCAAGGCCGACCTAAGGTACCTAACAGTTTAAGGCCAACCTGAACTATATAGCAAGGCACTGTCACAAAAGAAAGCGAGGGGGAAAAAAACCCCAAAACATAAAAGCAATTTTAAGGCAACCATAATTCAAACACAGAGAAAGACTTCCAGCCATGGCAAGCACCTAGGAAAAAAAATTACCTTTCTTTTAAAATATTATTTATTATTTCTGAAGGCAGCAGGTAGTTTTCAGTTTCTATCTATCCAAGTTAGAGTGAATTAGAACAACTAAGTACATGAGGGGTGGATAACAAAACCCAAGTAATATAGAAAAAAAACAGACTGGTAATGAGTATTATCCAGTCACATGATTCCAAAATGTCTATTTTGCATAGTCAATTTAGTCACTGAGTCCCCACAGAAAGGCACAAATTTAGACTGATTTTAAAGTGACTCTAAAAGTCACAAAACATCAAAGAGGTAGAGATGCTGACCACATAGAAACAATGTCTCTATGTAGTCCACAACATTCCAATCTCATATGATTTGATTTGTAAAATTAAAGATTATACCCATATTTGGGATCAGGAAATCCAAGTTTTCATGAGACGCTGCGATGCAAGCAGATAAATAACATGGAAACTCATCTGAATAGAAACTGAATACTAAAAAATATAAAACACTAAACTCACTGTGGACTAAAATCTGTCTTGACAACTCAGAAATTCCATCAATTAACTTAATTAGTATACTGCAAGGAAACACCTTACAAGGATTATTTCATTCAGTATAAAGCAATTTAACCTAGAAGCTTAATACTTAGAAATAACTTAAGCTAGAAAATAATGCCTAGAAATTTAATATTGTTATTACCTACATTAGATACTCTGAGTGCAGAAGCCAGAGAATAGTATTGAGATACAAAGGATTATCTTCAAACTTTACACAGGATTACAAGAGATACTCAAGCAAATTGGAAACTGTTGGTATAGTCTATTTCACTGACTTTAAAAATTTTTAGTATTGAATATTCTTAAATGTCTTTACTACCAAAAAGAATTGTTAACTTGATTTCACTGACCAGTTCACCATATGAAATCATCACACTGTTCCTTAAATTTATATAAGCTTACATATAAATCATACAATATTTAAAAATGAAAGTAAGACAATTTCCTAAAAAAAAAAAATTTTTTTTTTAATTTTTAAAAAGACAATTTCCGGGGCTGGGGAGATGGTTCAGTAGAATAAGTACTTCCTTGGCAAGCGCAAGGGCTTGAGTTCAATCCCGGGTTCTACCAAAAAAAAAGAGACAATTTCCTACCGTCATTCAGAGGAAAAACAAACATTTCCTAGATATGCATTAATAAGCACTTAAGAAACATATCAATTTTAAATATTAATCACTTTCCAAATAGAATTAATCAGTTTAAAAAAAAAAAAAATTGAGCAAAGGACTCAACAAGACCAAACCTCAGCCGGGCGTGGTGGCGCATGCTTGTAATCCCAGCACTTGGGAGGCTGAGGCAGGAGGATTGTTGTGAGTTCGAGACCAGCCTGAGCTACAAAGTGAGCTTAAAGCCAGCCTGAACTGCATAGCGAGACCCTGTCTCAAAAAGACAAAAAAAAAAAAAAAAGACCAAACCTCAGGTTTCACACTACCAGAAGTATGACATAACCAACACTTCAGGATATGTATTTTATTATTACTTTTTAATGTATTTAGTGCCAAGTCTATGGGGTCTCACTACACAGATCAGATTCGTAGTGATCCTCCTGTTTTCAGCCTCCCAAGCCCTCAGATTACAGGTACACATCACCATGTCCAGTCTCAGTCACTGCCATCTCAGCATGCCCCACAGGTGAAGCCAGCACAGCACATTGGGGATTGAACCCCAGTCCTTGCTGAGCTATCTGGCCAGCCCAAATACATATTCACCCACTTATTTCACTGATTTTTCTGCACCAGAGTTATTCTGGATTTGTCTAACATGGTAATTATCATCAATTTTATCATAGAACATGAAGAAATGGATGGAACCTATTACCAAACAGTGCAATAGCAGTATATATTTTAATCTGGAGATCACATTTTCTTTCACATCTTTAAATATCACCTCTAATTTACACCAACATTGGATACCTGTCTTTGAGTGCCTTTTGAGATCCAGACCCATGTCTTCTTGTCCTGCTAATATTAACATGTGACTCCCACCACTGCTTCTCTCTTAGATGTGCCAGATCAATCACCTTTTATTATGTGAGTTACTAAACAAACACATATGGCATATGTACACTTGGAATATCACTCAGCCACAAAAACTTAGCAAAGTATTGCTGCATGCTACAACATGACAAAAATAGGAAACATAATGGTAAGTGCAAGAAGCCAATCAAAGAAGTCACACTGCATTTAATGAAATGTCCAGAACAGGCAGATCCATAGACATAGAAAACAGAGTAATGCTTATCGAGATCTAAAGAGAGGGAATACAAGATGATTGCTAATGGAGACAAGGATGCTTTGGGGAACAATGAAAATGTTCAGAAACTAAACAATGTTTCTAATATATACACTGATAAAACTAAATCTAATACATTAAAAGAGTGACTTATATGACTATAACAGAGCTTTAACTTCATTTCTGATATTTGGTCCTAACAGCTTTTAAGCCTTGTCCCTTTTGTCCCACCTCTGCACAAACTGACATGTCAAAACGGCACTTTCTGTGGCACCGGAAGATGTTCAAGCCATTAGTGTGAACCCTATTCACCATACGTCCCATACTACCACCAATCTCCAAGAATGTCTTCTTTCTCTACCTTCACAAACTACCTGAACACCTGCTTGGAAGCTGCCCTGCTTTTCCTTAGAAGCCTCATTTTCTGAGTAATAAACCTTTCTTTTTTCTTTTTAGTACATCCTTCCAGTACATAATTATTACATTTTTTGGTGGGGAGCTGGCACTTGTACAAAATAAAGGGGTGTGTGTGTGTGTGTGTGTGTGTGTGTGTGTGTGTGTGTGTGTGTGTGACAGAGAGAGAGAGAGAGAGAGATCTTTTCATGCCTTTTTGGGGTGTGTGGGGGTCATTACTCTGAGCATCCAAAAAATTTTTGGTGGGTAGGAGTATCTACCCTGTTTCTGCAGAGTAGCCCCAGAATGGATTACATCTGAATAAGACTGTTATTTAAAATGGGAAAGAGGAGAAGAGGAACACTTTCTCTGTGTGCACATAAGTTGTCAGATTCATATCAGATATCAGAAGACAACACAAACAAGAATTGTTTATATCTTTACAAAAGATTTGTTGTTTAATTTAACTATCTTGAATGACAAATTTAACAATTCCTGGATGTTGTTTTCACCCCACTTCTAAGGAATACACTCACCATATGATATGCAGGTGGCTGGGGCTGCCCTCAGCATGCGCATTTTAAATTTGAGCAACAGTTCAAAGCTATACAAACCATCGCAAAGCCTACATAGGTCAAGTTAAGACCTCCCAACCTACCAAGGGGTCCTGAACAATTCACCCATGTAACCAGAGATCATAGCAAACAGGTCCCAAGCTGAACACCCTCAAAACTGATCCATCTGGACTGTTGCTCCCATCTGCAGCTCACTCCTTGCCAATTGTTTTTCTGTTTTAAATGTCTTCTAAAAGTCAAATTAATTTTGCAGATTTACTTACCACCCTCCCCGAAAAAAACATGTATAAAGAGGAAATTGAAAAGACACCTAAAACCAAAATTAATATTGTATTTAAAATCTTGGGTCTATCTTGGAGGCCAGAAAAGGAATGGAATTCTGTTCATTCTATAATGGCCGAAATGAGATCTCACAGAGTGATAATACATAATGTATGATAAGGCCACACTTCACAAACCCTAGCTAAATGGAGTATGAGTAGAATTCAATTTAATATGTCATTCATCCTATTTAAATGCCATCGATAGCCAGTCCATACGAAAAGCTTGTTTTTATCTCTGATAATCTATATTTAGAACAGAGTATAATTCAATTTAATATTTTATTAACCCTATTTAAACGCCATAGATAGCCAGTCAGGCTTTTTTCATCTCTGATAGTCTGTATGTGTAATGCCAATGAAGTGAATTCTGGTGAGCAAAGAACCTATTGTAATTTAGCCTCTCAAGGCATTAATATTACCACACGTACACAGAAAACTGTATGTGGCACAGTATCTAGTATGCACTGCATGCTAGGCTCTAGACAGTGGACAAGTGCTCTATCACTGGGTGCGATCTTACGTTCTCAAGAGTCTTGAGTTTACACACTCTCCATACGCTGTTATAAATCAAAATATATCTGTTTAAAAAATATATCCCTAAAGTTACAATCACATGAGATACTGGAGTTGAGACTGTTGCTAACAGTAGAAAATGCCAAGTACGACAGGTTTTTCCTTAGAGTATTAGAGACAAACAGCATGTACGTGCTGCTGTAAGCACCCAGCACACTCACTGAGTGGCCCTGTGAAGAAGGAGAAGCAAGCAAACCTGCTCCACAGACAGAGGGGAGCAGCCTTCCAGAGATGCCAGTCTCTCAAAAGAAATGAAAGAACTGTTTTGTTAGGAGACCTTGTTAAACAGCTTTTAAAATAAAACAGATCTCCAAAAGGAAGAAAAAAGTGTATTTAAAAAAGCCAATATATTTGCTGGGAGGAATGTAAAATATTACAACCCTGTGAAAAAAGAGTGCAGTATAGCTGACTCCCCTAAAAAAAAAAAAAAAAGAAAAAGAATTAAACATAGAACAATAATGAGACCTAGCAATTCCATTAAAAGAGCTATACTCCAAAGAAATGACAGCAAGGACTTGAGATGTATATGCCCAAGTTTAGTGCAGAATTACTGGATTTGCAATGGCTAGAAGTAGAATCAACACATGATTCTGCTGCGGCTTTATGTGTAGAGTTTCACTTAGGGGCTACGGAGATGGCTCAGGAATATAAGCACCTGCTGGTAAACACAAGGCCCTGAATTCCATCCCCAGTACAAAAAGAAAGACAGAAAGAAAACACAAGTGTCTATCAAGGGATGGACAAACAAAATTGTGAGTCTTTAGTGTGTTTTATGATATATATAAATATATATAATATATTAATTATAATATATATGTTCATAAAATATTCACCTATAAAAATTAATGAAATTCTGGCATATGCTACAATGAACTTGAAGATCTTGAGCTAAGTAAGTCACACACAAAAAACAGAAATATTGCATCATTCTATTTATTTTGGTTTGGTTTGATTTTTGCTTTTTGAAACAGGATCTTGCTCTTTAATTTAGGCTGGTCTTAAATTTACCATGTAGCCCAGGATGGCCTCCAACATACAGTAATCCTCCTGCCTCAGCCTCCTAAGTACTGAGATTATAGGCATGTACCACCATGTTTGGCTTCATGATTCTATTTATATGAGGTACCCAGAATAGTCAAACTCATAGGGACAGAAAGTAGAATGCAGTTTGCCAGGGTTTGGATCAGGGGAGATGGGGAGTTACTGTTTTATGTGTAGAGTTTCACTCAGGAAGACAAAAAAGTTCTGGAGATAGAGGGTGGGAATGGATACATAAAACAAGTGTACTTGATGTCACTTAAAATTGGTTAGGATGGGGCCAAGAAGATGGCTCAGTAGAATAAGTGCTTCCCTGGTAAGCACGAGGGCCTGAATTCAATCCCCAGTTCTACCAAAAAAACAAATAAGTAAACATTGGTTAGGATGACAACTCCTATGTTACATATGCCATAACACAATTTAAAAGAGAAGGAAAACCAACTTACTGGCAGTGGTTCCCACTTCTGGAAACAGGTGAGATATAAGAACAGAAAATCAAGAAGGGGAGCTGATCTTTTTTCTCACCCTTCCCTGGTCCTCTCAGGCCCTCATAAGCAGCAGATTAGTGAAAGAGATTGACTTCCTAACATTTATTTTCTATTTCCTCATTCCAATTGATACTGATCTTCTTGGAAAACCCTTTGAACTATGCAGCATAGTAGAGAAAAGAAAACTGAACTTCAAAACTCATAAGGTCTACACAATCTCTATTACTTTCACTGAAAACTGTAAGAACAAACCAGGGAGTCACAAGACCCCTCTAGCTCAGGACGCGGCAAGCAGAGGCTGAGCTTCAATTACTGGAGTGGGTGGTCATGTACCAAATCACACCAATAGCTTTCTCTGCAAGGATATCACTTACTGGCCTAAATGCCTTTCTCAATACATCAAGAGGAAAGGTACCAGATGAAGGAAGACTGATGGCACAAAGGATCATCATAGTAGGCACAGAAAACACCATGGTCCAGCTGTAAATAAGATTAAATGAAGAACAAGAAAGCAGAACAAAATCAGCAGCATAATGAAATCAGGACTCAATGACCTGATTTTGGCCTCCACCAACCTCTTAAAGGAAATTCTATTTCAGGAAGACATCTAAAAAAAAAAAATCACATTACACCAAGGTATACCAAATTTAAACAATAAAAAGTGTGTGTACACACAGTATTTACAGGTACAAATGCAATATTGTAATAGTGATGGTCCTTAGTTTAGGTGTGACTGTTTTAATGACATGAAGTTTCTACATTCCTCAATTACATTGTAGCAGCAGCCTTAGAACTTTTATTGTAATCATGATAGCACAAAAATACTGTCTCAACATGAATATTCAATGAGTACAAAAGGAAACCATAAGACTTTCACATATCATAAAACATGGGTTTAATATTTTTTATATTATTGTTAGTAAGGTTTTCAATTAAATTAATCAAAAAGCAAGTAGAATGAAATAAAGATACTAAAGTTGGTTACCTCTCTAAAATACAGGAGAAAAAAAAATTTTTTTTTTTCAGAATAGTCCTCTTCTTGAAAAAAACAAAAACAACATAATCAGATACACACTTTTGTCCAAGCTTCTTTAGTCAGGTTAAAAGAAACTAGATATACTCTATACTTCTGTGTACAACTATTCAAAAAAACCTCATTCTTTACTGACTCCTTTAAGGACTTTACTTCTTTTTACAAAGACACAAAATCCAGAATATTCAAAACATTCTTCTTTCTATATGCACCCAATTGAGTCATGGCTTAATTGTAACTAGAGTATTACTTTAATCAAACATTCCTTGATGCTTGAGTAGATTAAACTGATTTATCTCGGAGAAGAGAAAACCATTCTACACATAAGAATGGGGCAGATATACATATTTCTAATACCCCTCACCAAAGAAAAGATAGAACCAAAATAGAAAAGATGACCAATGAGCAAGCAAAGAGTCAGTGAAGAAGTACAAATCAAAGGCCCAATGAAATGTCACTTCAGGTTAAAATTAAAAAGATATTAAATGTTGGTGAGGAACTGGAACCTTCATATATGGCTGATGAAAATGTGAAATAGAACAGCTGTTTTGGAAATCATTCTGGCAGTTCTTTGAATGATTAAATACACAGTTTCCCTGTGATCCAGCAATGCCAAGAAAGCTTAAGCAGTAGATACCTCAGACATTTGAAAACATGTCCACACAAGAATTTATACATGAATACTCTCAGCTGTATTATTCGCAACACACAAAAACTGGAAACAACCCAAATGCCCACCAACACACAAATGAACTGACAAAATGCAGCATGCAAATGAAATACTAATTATCAATTTTTTAAAAATGGAGTTTTACATATACTATAATACAAATGACCCTTGATGATATTACACTAAAAGAAAGAAGTCAAACACAAAAGACCACCAATGTATGAATTTATTACCATGAAATCTGCACAATAGGCAAATCTAAAGAGACAGTAGATTTAAGCTGACAGTTCCTTAGAATTAGGGAGGGGCCTGGCAAGGTGGAGTCGGAGAAGTGATGGCTAAAGAATGTAGGGTACTGGTGCAACCACTGTGGAGGTCAGTGTGGAGACTCCTCAAAAGAGTAGGACTAGAAATCCCATTCAAGCCAGCTATCCCCCTACTGGGAATTTTCCCAGAGGAACTGAAAACATTGTATTATAGTGATATATGTGTACCTATGTTTATAGCAGCACAATGTGTGATAGCAAAATCTTGAAAACAACCAAGATGTCCATCACATGAGGAATGGTTGAAAAAGATGTGGTATTTCTATATAATGGAGTATTACTCAGCTATTAAGATTGATAAGTTTGAAGCATTTATACTGAAGTGGATGCCACTTGAACATATACTCATAAATGAAATAAACCAGACACACATGTGTAAACATCATATAGTATAAGATGTCAAAAGAAATACAAATAGAGATGTACAACAACAACTAAAGACAATTGAGTCAGATAGGGCAAACTGAACGGCATATGCTGCAAGGCACTAATCAGCTTTTCTTCTGGATGGTTAACAACCTAAGTTCACAGATCAAAATTGGAGAAATAGAAGAGCCACAAGACCAGCCAACATTTTGGCCCTAGCCTTTCAAGGTTAGTGAAGACTCAGGGCATAGGAGAACCTGTCCTGTAACATCATGAAACTCAGCTGTGCCCCAATTCTGATCAAGGAGATTATGGAGCCACAGAGGAAAGAGATTGATGATGTATAGTGTGCCTGGGGAGAGTCACATGGACAGAAAACTTTTTCTCAGGCTCTCATATAGAGCAAACTGGTCAAGCATTGGCCGTGACTCATCCGCATGGATGACACAGACAAAGGATCTACAGAGTAAGGTACAGGATTACAAGATAAATCCAGAGGGGACTTCACTGACCTCATCAGAAACAAAAGCTACATCTTTTGTATGTAGGTCTTGATCTACCTTGGTCTTATCCATCCAGCAGCAAAGTATAAAAACGAGGTATATAATGTGGGGCCATAATAATAAGTTGAGCTGTAAATGGCTATCGTCAACAATTTCTTCAGATAACTCACTATTATTGTGGAACGCTGGACTGTGTTGGCTTGTGTCACCGAGTCCAGGCACCTAAATTGCTTTCATGACAATGGAGTGCTCATCTTTGACAGGTCTAGACCAAAAAAAAAAGGGTATACAAAGGAAGAATCATGATGTGTGTGTATAAACAGTACAGTTCGGATAAATATGCTGTCCTTCTGCATAATTCTCTCTGCCTTCTCACCTCCTATGAAAGTTTTATCTATGACTAGCTGCTCAACATGGTAAATTTCTAGGAAGATGATTGCTGGAGAATCTTAGCTTCCTTTTTTTTTTTTCTTTTTTGAGATACCAGGAATTGAACTCAGAACCCTGTGCTTGCCAGGCTGGCACTTATTCTACTGAGCTATCTCCCCAGTCCTTACCTTCCTTCTTGTACTGTCTCCCATCTTAACCACATTTAAGCGTACAGTTCAGTGGTATCACACACATTCACCCTGGTGTGCAACTATAGTACCACCATCTAAAACTAGAACATTTTCATCTTGCAAAACTGGAACTCTGTTATCTACTTCACACTAAACCCTAATTTACCCTTTTCCCCTATCCTTGCCAATGACTATTCTACTGTTTGTCTCTATGAATTTAACTGCTCTAGCTGCTGCGCATGTGATAAAGACAACGTTCTGGGTTTAGACAGTGGTAATGGTTGCACAGCTCTGTAAACACACAGAAACTACTGAATATACAAAACCCACTGAACTGTGCACGTTTTTAAAAGGAGAGATTATTGCATCTCTTTTGAGAGAAAGAAAAAACAGCTGCTCATGAATTTAGCACTTAGCTGTAATTCAAGTGAGGCAGTTTATCCATTAAATTCAGCAAGCAAAAAATAAATAATGGAAGAAAAGGCAAAATGAAAAAGTAAGAAAGAGGGAGAAAAAAACAAGAGAAACAATTAAAAGGCAAAAGAAACATAAACATGGATGTTGGCCCACATGCAAATTTAGATTAAAATGCAAACAACCAAAATCCTCTCAGCTCTGCCCAAGCCTTCCCCTGACCCCAGCTATACATCCAGGCTTCCTTTTCACAGAGTATGTGAATCTGAGGAAATCAGTCCACTTATGCTTTTCTATTCGCCTAACTTGTAGGGATCACAGTAAATTACCACTTATTAAGTGCAGCAGTTCACTGAAAAGAAACCTGATTTAGGAATCAAAAAACTTAGATTCCATTCAATTCACCTATTTTCCAGTCTCATACGCTGTCGAGCTGAAGCTCTGTACATGGTTTGTGGTTGAAAACTCTAAATTTCTCCTCATGTTAGTAGTGACTGATTTAAAGATCCAATAAAATGCATTGAGAATTCAAACTACTATGTATGGTTTATGTCAAGATGTGCCAACTGGAAAGGGCTCTGACATCAATACAAGCATACACATGAAATTGAGTTAGTTAAATAATCTTTAAGACAGACCCACAATCACTGTTCACAGGTAACATAGATGCAGAGGTCACAGACTGAGTGACATCTATGATGTGAGATAAAACATATGAACCACTGTTCCTTAACACACAATAGATCTCAGTTCATTTCCTTCAAAATATTATACTTTGTCATGATACTATCATTGAACTAACATGGGAATTTTCCACTTTCATTGTTTACAACTGAAGACTATCCTTCAACTGGAAGTAATGTGAGCCATGTCTTAGAAAAATTAAAATATCCTTAAATATATGCCTATCACTGAAGATTGTCATGGTATTGTTATGTTGTCTTTTTTTTTTTTGAGGAGAGGGTCCACAGGGTGTTCAGGGTCTCACTATTAGATCAGACTCATAGTGACTGTCCTGCTTACAGCCTCCCAAGAGCTGGGATTACAGGGGCACGCCACCACACCCAGCCTCAATTGCTGTCTCAGCACACCCTGGGGGTGGCTGAGCACAGCAGGCGTGGGAGATCGAAGCCCATGTGCCTGCTTGCAGGTGCTTTAATCCACTGAGCTATTTGGCTGGCCTTTGTTATTGTTATTGAGTCCATTGAATTAATGTAGCTTTTCACACACTCCAAAACCAAAAAGGAAAAAGAAAATAAGATCAAAATGAACAGTTGGCCAGATACTTCAGAGCTTACTTCCTCTTACAAGTTTTTATTCATATAATCCTCATCACTTATTACTCACATATCTAAGAACAACTCTGCAAAAGGCTGTCTAGACAACAGGGTAAAATCATTGTGGACTGTGGACAGTGGGGTACTTTGTAAAAGAGCTTTTAAGGAGATTCAGACACTAAATGAAGAAAACTGGGTTTTGAATTCTAAACTAGATGAGCAGATTTCTCAGAGATCAGACATGAGAAATTTGTCTTTTGCTTAAACAATTCTCATAGATAATTGTGCTTAGGAAATACTCCATCAGACACAGAGCCCAAGGAAAACATAGCAAGACAAGAAAGGGGAAGGGGTAGCTTTTATCGTGATAGCCACAGTATTTTCTTATGTTTAACTTAAGAAGAGGAATAAAACCAGCCCACCCCAAAGTTGCACCCCATATCTTGTAACTATGGGGAAATTACTACTACCATAAATTCAAATATCTCTAAGTAATCTTTAGCAATGACTTCCTCCTGTCCCTTGTGCTTGCTCACCTACTTCACCCCAGGAAATATAGCCCCCAACAGCCTGGGTGTGTCAAATAATATTCATTTATTTCCTCACAGTCTGGAACAGTGAGAGCAAACCCTTTAGAGACCGAGCACCAAACTGCTACCCAAACCCACAGATTCATCACAAAGTGCCAACACTGAAATTAAACTTGAATACTGAGGTTTTTAGCTCAGAAAACACACAATTGTACATTAATATCTTTTTCTTAAAAACACAGTAACATGCATGCCACAGGTTCACCATCACTAGTCTAGAGCTATCCATCCACAAGCACCTTGCTCAGCTCTTTTTCCTGACCAACTCTTCTCATTTTCTGATCTTAGCTCAAACACCTCTCAGCAAGCCCTCAAGATCAGTTTAGTTCTTTGCTGTTGCTCTTATAAAAATGTGCATCCTCACTAAGAATCCCATCTCATTTTGTAGTTGGATGTCTTTTTTTTTTTTTTCTGGGTGATCATATGATTAATGTTTACTGCGTGTATAAGGATAAATTTCATTTATTTGCTATCCACTCCTTGACAGCAGGGCTACAGGTACCTTTTCTCTCCCTTCATTTCTAGCCTAGTATAGTATCTGCCACACATTACACACTCTATAAGAATATATGAATAAATAAAAGCTCCAGTCCCTCTCTAAATAAAACTGCCTCACTCCTATAGACTGAGAAAGATGAAAGCAACCAAGTTTTAAACCATCATGCCAGAAAAATAATTAGAATGGTGGGTTAAAGCAAGAGTAGTACACTAGTGGCTTAAAACATCCCACTTGAAAACAAGCGGCAGTAATTGAGCTCGGGTTGATTGGGCCGCACTGGCCGGCTGATCTGGCTGACTGGGCCAGTGGGGCCCGCGGCTCGTCGGGGCCAAGCACGCGTCATTGGCAGTGAGCTGCCAGGTGGCTGGGGGCCGGCTGGTCTAGGATGGCTCAGTGGGGACTGTTTATCTCTGCTTGGTCTCTCGGCCTCCAGAAGCCTAACTCAGGCATATTCCCAAGGCAGGTTTTTAAGGAAAACAATATGCAAACTGCACATCGTGTCTGTTTTATTCTCCGAAGCAAAGTAAGTCATAAAGCTGGCATCGATTTAAAGACAGAGAAACCTCTTCATGGGAGGATGTACCAGGTCACACTATGGAGGTGCTGCAATGCAGACAGACAGAGAATCCTATTTCTTTTTATAATGTACCAGATCACCCACTGCACAACATAGCTCAGTTGTACTCATGCTGAGTTCTTTGCAACTGAAAGTCTATCTTGACCAGCTTATGAGACATGCATATACAGTCTTCTTCCTTTCTATATGGAATACTCCTCTCTACTCACCTCCCTACCTCTTCCCCTAAAAAAAAGAAAAGAAAGAACTGCTTATTTGACTACCTGCATGGATTCTATGCCTGCGACAAGCAAGAGTTTATTACCACAAACTTTGAAAGAGTACAAGAGACCAGATGGATGTAAGTGACAAAATCAGGACAATTTGCGAGGAGGAAAATGGGCCTTTTGCTCTGGAAAGGATCGCTGTTATGTGCTGGTGTGCAGGAGAAACCCTGCGTAGGTCCATGCCTCCTTTCTTCAATATTTTCCACTTGAGAACCACTGATACAAAGAAATGTGGGCTTCATT
>PVKA01032462.1:0-25292 GCA_004027165.1 Ctenomys sociabilis
CAGCTACACTCTTAATTTACTGATAAGAGACATCTGCTAAAATAACATCTGTAAATATATCATGTATGTACCTTGTATGATACCAAAACCTTATGAAAACAGTTTGCAATGTATTAATTTATCAAATCTGTCTTGTTAAGGTGTCTTGAAACTGTCTGATTGATATTTGTACTTCAATAAAATAAAAAATAAAATTAAATAAAAATTAAAAAAATAAAGGATGATAAACTTGAAGCATTTAAAAATAAATAAATAAACTTGCTCATGGGTTAGTTCATTTGCACATGTAAGTCCTACAAGAGTCAGACGCCTCCCCTGAAGTCCCACTCTAAGCAAAGATGACCTTTGGAAGAAATGTTAGACTCAAAACATGTCACATAGGTTTCGTGGGGAATTCTAGTTCTGCTCTTCTACTGAGGAGCACCACAAGAGGTGAAGTTCATGGCGTCTGACTCCCATTGGAGCATTCTACTGTCAGCCGCTCAGGTAAACTACAGGGGGATGAGCTTCCAGACACCAGAGTAATGGGTGAGAGCAAAGCGCAGTCAGTGTTCAACCACATACCAGACTATGAGAAGAAGCTGAAATCCACAAAATGTACCACTGCCATTCTATCCCTTCAAACGAGACCCTTGGAGGATGGCACCAGTGGAGGTCCCCGTGGGTTAACATGGATTCAGGTCACCTCCCTGCTACAGAGCCCACACAAACTGCCCTCCAGACCAGCAAGTGGGAAAAGGCAGAAAAAGCATGTATCTTTAAGGATTCCCTTTCCCTCATTTTTCCATGACCACAATAGGTAGGTGCAGAGGCCTCGAAATGAAGGGCACAGAGTTAGGAATTCAATGACACTGAAAGCCAGCCAGGGTGGTGTGACTCCTAACTGCGACTTCCCTCAGAAATTGCAGTGTACTAGCTGTGCCCCGAGTCTGATGTCTGGGAGACAATTTTCTTTATGAGGTCTGCCCAGTCAAATTGCATAATTGCCTATGGCCAGGCCCCCACCCCCAAGAGAATCATGAGGCAGGTTTTTAAGTGTGGCCCCTCTACCTACCACAACTTCCTATATTTTAGCTCTCCAGTTTTTTTATTCATCATTTGTTCTTTGTTTTTATGACTCTTCATTTTCTTTCCAATTCTTACTGTTTTATTAACACATGTTTTTTTATTTCTCATGGGGAGCTCAATGTGATAGCACGTATTTCCCATTCCCTAACTTCGGTTATCTTTTTTCATATTCTTTATTTGTACATTGGGTTTTTCATATAGGAGAAATCATGTGGTGCTTAAGCTTATATAGCTGATTACTTTCACTTAATATTATAGATCTTTTTATTAAATCTATTGACTAGAGAGTGATCAAAAAAAAACTCATATAGCTCAGCAGAGAGTGAAACCCAGAAAGCAGAGGGCAGCCATGGATTTTAAGAAGAGAATACACGAAAATTCATGCTAGGACTGAAAATAACAGCCTAGGCTAACTAGAGCTCTAACTATAAGCCCAAGACAGGCAAGAGATGTGCTGAGGAGACTGAACTATGAAGACCCCTGTGAGCATGTACATAAATTTTCCAGTTTTTTTTTCTAGTAAATCATACTGAATTATAAGATTACATGTATTTTAAGAAAACATCTGACTCAAGCACAGGAAATGGGACATAATAGGAAAACAATAATATATCTAATTTTAGATGATATTCAAAGCTTTTTTTGCCTGGAGGCAAACTGATTGCGTGCCCTCCTCCCCAAGGAGGGCACCACAATAATCAGGGAGTGTGGTCCTCGAAGGTGTACCAAGCTCTTCATCAGCAATGGTGCATCTCACTGAAATGCATGCTATGTAAAGCTCCATATATTGGAGCAAATGACAAATACTTGTATTCCAGTCCAGCACACTGGGAACAGTAACTTCAAATATGGTAGCTGAGCAAAGAATACTGCATATAGGAAGAGGCAGCCTGTCTGTCATCTGAACACACCTCCTGACTTTAAAATTGTCTGTACACTGTCTAGGAAACTTCAAATTTTAGAATAGAATATTACCTCTTCATAAAACAGAAAAATAGTACCTATTCTCCTAATATTAGTCATCTGCTGTTTCCTCAAACGTATGTTAAGTGATAGGTAAATACAATTTTGCTTTTAAATTCTGTAACTGTAATTGTAAGGGTTTCTTCCTGCATTTTTTATCTTTAAGGCTGTAAAAATAATTTATCATACTCTCATCTATACAAATCCAGGCTAGCACTTGCATTCATGTATACGTTTCTGGCTTTAATTTTTAGTCACACATGTATAAATTCAGATAAAGTGACCTAACTTCAATATGAAACATCAGTTGTCCTTTGTTATTGTTTATCATGGAACTGAAAAAGGGAAATCCCATTCTGATCTCATGACTCAAATCTGAATCTGGTTTACTTCAGCAAAATCATGCAGAAAGCATCCAGAACTGAACTCACAGCAAATGCAATGAGTGGTTCTTACTATGTCTAGGTCTAGGACTACACTGAGAAATGTGTTTTTTATTAAGTGCATTGCTATAAGATTTAGTATTTGCTTTTTCCTAATTTATAGTACATGTCAAGTAGCTTCATTGTCTCTTGTGTTTTATTAGGGCATCTGTAAAACAATGTAGTTATCAGCTTAGTTCAACAAAGTGTCTACAAGTGGGAAGCGATTTTTATTTCTCCAATAATTTTAAAATTTTATATGATGGAAATCTGACATAAATTCACACACACATACATGTAAGTGTATATGTATATGTACACATATATCCGTGGAAAATGTTACTTTTAACTTCCTGTAACTTTTATTTTAGGAGTCATATTTGTTTTATGGAAGAATGAAAACAAAGTGCTTTTTGCTTTTTAACCAGTATTCATCCAAGACAGGTTCGCAGTATAACTGAATGTGATGGTTAGCTTAATGGAACCTACATATTTACACAGATTGGACCTGAAGTGGCATGAGTAAGCATTAGCCCAGTGTTGTACAACTTTGTAAAATGCTTTCTAAGTATCCTAGTGATCATGGAGTCTTTCTTTCTGTATTTTTTGTTTGTTTGCTTTTGGAGACAAAGTCGTACTCTGTAGTTCAGAACGGCCTTGTACCCAGACTGACATTAAACTTACAGCAATCCTCCTGCCTCAGCCTCCCAAGTTCTGGGACTATAGGCATGTGCCACCATACCTGGTGAAATAATATTTTCAGAAAACCATACTTCTCTATTTGTCAACTTTCATGCTAATTAAATTAAGTCTATTAAGAAAGCAAGTTTATTGTCAATACATCATTAAAAAATTTTCCTACTTTTCCAGCCAAATAGCTAAGTAGATTAAAGTGCCTGCAAGCAGGCACAGGGGACAGAGGTTCAATCCCTGGACCTGCTATGCCAGCCCTTCCACCAGGGTGCACTGAGACTGCGATTGAGACTCCGCATGGTAGCACACTTCTGTAATCCCAGCACTTGGGAGACTGTAAACAGAAAGATCACTATGAGTCTGATCCACTAGTGAGACCCTGAACACCCTCTATACCCTTCCCCCCCAAAAAATCATATTTTAGCCTTATTTATTCTGATTAATATTCATTTTTTTCTTTAACCTTATTTTAATTTTTTTATTGGTGTCATTTAGCTTAAAATAAGACATTTTTCCACTAAGAGCTATAAAGTCCAACTGTAAATTTTGTTATTCAATAGAATTTAATAGTAATCATTATTAATATGTTTCATTTTAACCCCAATTGTCACATGCTTTCTCTAATTAAATATCTTCTTAATATTTTTGGAAAAATTATATTGGTCTGCCTTTATAATAGATGGAGAGTTCCTTTCTGTCTAAGGAAACAAATATGCTAACCATTTCATATCAGTGATCTGTCTTAATTACTAAATCTTAAGACATAAATGATATACTTGAATAACATGTTCTGCTTTGCCATATAAGATAATTCAGTAAAATAACAGCAAGTTCTTATGTTTACTTGCTGGCTTAGAAAAGATACTAAGCCCGCATGGCAGGTGACATCTACAGGCTAAGGTGAAGGCATACAGTTCTCTTAAGAACTTAGAAACTAAACACAGTATTTAGGAGTGCAGATTACAGTGTCAACAAGTTAGTAATATTTTAGTCTTTCTTTATGGGTGAGAAAAAAATAGATGAAGGAGTTTGAGAGAGAAATCTTCGCAACAGTACTGTGGTTTTCATCTCTACTCCATTCAAAGAAAAATTTTGCACATACTGGTATAGATTAAAGAAAAACGATCTTTCTTTATGTTTTCTACATTATTAAATTGGATGCATTGGGGGGCTGGGGAGATGGCTCAGTGGAATAAGTGCTTCGGTGGCAAGCGCAAGGGTCTGAGTTCAATCCCCAGTTCTGCCAAAAAAAAAAAAAAAAAAAAAAGATCAATTGGATGCATTGCTACAAGGATTCACAGATTAATGGGTGAGAAGCAAGCACTGCTATCACTCGTGTGTGCATGGAGACAGTCAGGAACTGAACAGTTCTCCAAAAGGATAATTGTAGACAAACAAGAACAAAATTTTAGGAAACTGAACAAAATAAAAGGACCTGGAGACTCAAGGGGTAGCAAATTATGGAAAGGTAAACAGATGGAAAATAAATAATATGTAGATACCAGTAGATTTCACTGTATAGATTCTTCTAGTTCTGACCTGAAACTGAAATTGTCTCTGTTTCTAAGGTGAGGCTAGAACAGGAATCCATATAAATTTATGCCCTGCTTTTAGGTAAATAAATGGAGGAGGAAAAAGAGATCTTCTAGTATTGGCTGCTGACCCATTATTTTCATAACAAAACTGAACATTGTTCCAGAATAGGAGTTTGAGTGGAACATTTGGCATGTTTCATTGGTAAAAAGTTACTGTAAGCTACACCTCAGAACAGCCTTGGCGCCCAATATTACTTATTACTTGACTACAAAAGTAATTTATAAAGAATAAATATATATTAGATATTCTGTTATTTTTTCATTTAACTACTTCCCCCAACAGAATATTAGAAAAAGAGGCATTTTCCTGGTAATAAACAAATGAAAAAGGTTCATAGTTGGACAGAAATGAACAAGTAATTATACATGACATGATGGACACTGTCAGAGTGATACTTAATTTGCAAAGTTCACTAAGAAAGAAATCAAACATCTCTGCGCTTGTTAACAAGATTTTGAAGATAAAATAAGAGTTTACTATATCACAAAACCCTTATGTTTGTTCTTGCACATTACAGAAAAGAGATTATGTTATATTTAATGATCAAAATTGTATATAAAAGGAAGCTGAAAACTGTTTGGATAAAATTATAAAAATAGCCATAAGCTTGTGAAATTTTTAGCAAATGCTAATAAGGCACCTTTTGTCCTTTCAGTACTAGAGAGGGAGCAACAACCATTTGCACTAAGCTATTTCCATTGATCTTTCTTTATTTCTTATTTTAATTCAGGGTTTTTCTGGGTTGCTTGGCTCAAACGTGTGATCCCTTCATCTCAACTTCCAAAGCATGAGGATTACAGGCTATACCACCTCATCCAGGACCATAAGCCTTTGTGTTGAAAATACCTATATTTGGTAGCTGGGATAGAAGAGGTATTAAGAGCGTAACACTTTTCCAAAGATATGAGGCTATGAAACACTGATATTAGAATAGAAACCCAGCTGAATGTTTCCAGAGTCTATTGTGAATAGAGTAGGAAAAAAATTTTTCCTTTGGAGTTTACTTTATGGTCTATAAGTTATAGGAAACCACTGAAGAACTCAGGTAAGCAACTGGATGTGGGACACAAGAAAGACACTGACAATGATGTCCAAACTCATGTCTTTGATGACTGGGTTGAAGATAGAACTTCTTGGAATAAAGAGTAAGGTTGGGTGTTAGAGAGAAGAATGTATAGTGCACTAGGTCTCGGGCATGTTAATTACCAACTGTCTGATGGGACAAGCAAGAGTGGCAGTTTGACCCTGAGTAGAATGCCAGACCTCACTGTGACTTTTTTTGACAACTGAAACATGGGTACTGCCATTGTTATGATCATTAAAGTAGCTGGCTTTTAAAGAAATTAGTAGCATAATACCCATTGCCTGTGCTCATAGTAGCCATTATTTGTTTCAGTTAAGACAGTAAGTCACAGATACAAACCTTAAACTAACTCTAAGAAGAAAAAAGTGAATATACAATTGATCAGAGAGAATTTTATAGAGATATGTATAATTAAGTAAGTTCCTTCGAACTGAAGTGTACACTCTAATTTCAAAAGTAAAAGAATACAGTGAAACATTGTATTCAAAACACTTTATTCCATAAATATTTTAATTATGAAATACTAATGAATGTTTTCTACATAGTAGTCACCTATTTCAACACATAGGATGTTACAGTTCTCAATGTAATGGAATTTTCTCCCTGAGAAAAAGTAGGCTCTTAATAAGATGAAGGGTATTCAGTGTTACAGTATGTGTGAACCATGTGATTTGTCTCAGTGCATTCAATATGCATCTATCATTTCTCCTCCTTCATAGCAGAGCAAGAAGTAGATTATGACCCACAGGATACTGCTTTTCAAATTCTTAACAGACAGTACATTTAATCATCAGCTTCAAGTTATAAAAGCATTAATGTTTTTAAAGCCTAGGCAATTGCTCTAAAAACTGAAATTACATCACAATATATGAACCTGACATTCTTGTTTATCATTTTTAAATAAATATTGTAACAGTAAGCATTTAACTAACAGAATGATGAAATCTTTAGAATATCTTTCTAAGACTCTTAAATTATGAGTATAGAAAAATCCAAATTTGTGATTTTATTCATCAAGGATTAGCCATCATAGGGGTGCTGAGAATGGAAAGTTTGCTTGCAAAAGGGAAGAAAGAAATCAAATGTTCAGCATTTTATTTTTGCTCTCTATATATTACTCTATGCTATAGATTCCCAGAGACTCTCTCAGTCCTTATGATTTTCTAAGGCAAAGCAAGCTTTCAGGTCATTTGATTGAGATGGGTGCTGCTCTACCATCAAAATTCTGCATCATTTCTGCACTGTGACTCTGGACAACATGTGCCATAAGAATTGTTGGCTATGTCTTTGAAAGCAGCTAGATCTCCTGACTCAGAAATGCCTTGCAGCTCAGGACTGGATCTCTAGTCAGGCCTGTGCTTTTCTTCCCTTTTTCAGGACAGGAGTTCATTTTTGTCCAGGTTTACACACCCCTGTATGAGTAAATCCTATTTTTCAGATTCACATCCTGTCTTTCTCTTGATTTCTATCCCTAGAAAGTCTCAGACCCAGGATAAACACATTTTCCTCCTTACATTCTATGAAACAGAAATGTATAGAAATGTAATTGTACAAATGGGGTAGGATAGTGTACCTGGCCTTCTTAGGCCAATCCCATTGTAACATCATTTTAAATTCTACTTGGCCCTTAGCTGAAGCATTTCTCCCTTTCAGTTATGAATCAGATAACTTTCTAAAATGGGCATCCTTAAAACTTAAGTTTAGAAAGGAAGGCCAGGGAATATCTTTGTGCCAATTGTCACACAAAAAGGAAGGGAAAACTTAGATTAGGATAGTATTTCTAGTTTTTTTGTTCTGTTTTGTTTTGCTTGTTTTGCAGTAACAGGGGTTGAACTCAGGACCCTGTGCTTGCAAGGCAAGCACTTATTCTACTGAGCTATCTTTCCAGCCCAAGAATGAGAATTCTTGATAAATGTGCTACTAATATGAACATAATGTCACATACGACCTTCAACATTTGAAAAAAGTAAAAGAAACCATTAATATTTTCATAATATGAAGAAAAGGCATAAACTCATTTGTTTTAAATTTAATAGGGCCGGGCATGGTGGTGCATGCCTGTAATCCCAGCACTCGGGAGGCTGAGGCAGGAGGATTGTTGTGAGTTCGAGACTAGCCTGAGCAACAAAGTGAGCTCGAGGCCAGCCTGAACTGCATAGTGAGACCCTGTCTCAAAAAGACAAATAAATAAATAAATAAATAAATAAATAAATAAATAAATAAATAAATTTAATAGGAAAAATATCAAAATTTCCCAACTATGTCCAGCTTATCTATTGAAAGAAAGATACCAGTGGAAAGGAGGAATGATTTTTAACACGAAAATGTAAGAGGAGACTATTAATACAAGAGAAATATTAATTAGAGTTTAATAAGCTATACTCATTGCTAAAAGTTGTTTTATTACTTTCCCTCAATTGCCATGGCACAGAATGGCAAAAATAAGAAACATTTGATAGTAAGATTGGGAAAGATTTGTTTATAGTTCTCAGTTCTGTTCCATGATATGTATCTCCACTGATGGCCTTGGGAAATAAGTTCATGCATGGGCTGATTCAACTATACAAACTAATCTGTGTTTCAGTAATGCCAATAAAAACATCCCAGGGTATCTATATCTCTCACAGAATCACTTCGATAGATGAATCCATCGATAAACTATTTAGTTCTTTCTGATTTTCATTGTGTTTTTCCTCTCTTACCAGGATTTAAAAATTAAAAACTTACTGAATACAGTTAAGATAAAATTCATATACTTTACAGATAATAGGAAAATATGTGTTAGACAAAATTTAGCAGAGCTCCAGCTTAACTGTCTATTTTTTTCTTTCACAGAACAAAAGAAAGGAGTTCACTTTAAGTGTAAATCTCTAAGTCTCTTACAATTTCTGCCCTTGCCCTGCTGGCACTTTTATTGGGAGGCTGTCGATTTTTTTCTCTAGATGGATTTCATTATTCAGCCCCACCATCAGTAGAATACATTATAAATTATGCAGAACGGGATAATTAGCAGCAAGCATGAATATAAATAAAACTGCATAACCAATAAAAGGCTATAAAAGCTGGCAAGTAAAATTAGTTACTGTGTGTTAAAATAGGAAATGTTTGAAGGAAAAAAATGATCTCGTATGTCTTCTTTGTGCTGAGGAGTAATTGCTGTATTACGCAAAGATCTGGAATCACACGTGTATATCATGCTGGAAATAAAATAAAATCTATGTAGTTCAGTGCTCAAACTGACTTAAGAACAAAAGAAGCAAGAGTCCATAAAGGTAAATAGTTCTTTTGTTAAAGTAAAGCTGATAGCATCCTTCCCCTACACACTAAACTAAACTGTAAATTTTGAAATACACATGTATTTCCACATTTGACTTCCACAACATCCAGTCCTGAAGATAGCACAGAAGAATCTCAGTCATGCATGTGTGTTTATCAGACAACATGCATAAAAGCATTCACAAGTTGGTTTGCTTTCTGTAGATTTCTCAGGATATTTTGGGAGGACTAAAATAGTGTAACGTCAGTGAACACAAAGATGCACACTGAGGCATGCTAAGTGTACACTGAGATGAAAACATCTCCCTACCCAATGAAGAGAGGTCAACACAATCCAGGAAAAAAAGCAAATGACATGTGTCCTTCCAGGAGACAAGTGCTTTCAGGCCCATATTGATTCCAATGCATGTCCTGCAGATATACTTCAGAAATTGAAATGAAAATGTCAATGCAGTGGTGAATTCATTTGAGCCATAAACTCTGATGTCAGCCCAATCTACTTCACTGAACACTTAAAGTGTGTATATAAAGTATACCAGTTATATTAAAAGACTAAAATACATTGAAAAGTATGACTTTCTAATTGCTGTGATGTTTCTTTGACAAAAGAATATTTGGCAACCTAAAAGTAAAATCAGCTTCAAAATTTTCTGAAACATTTGCAGTTTAACCCAGGTTACATTGAGAGAGGACACATATTGTGTCCTCTGGGTACCTGATGTTGTATGTACTTTTAGACTTTTTTACATTATGGTTTGCTTACATTTTAATATCAAAGAAGTCAAAATGCTTAATATAAATGCAAATTTCCTATTTCACTTTTAAAAGGAAAACCAGGGAAGGTAGTCTTTAATATTTAGGTGTTCTGAGTCAGTACAAGCATATTTAACTAAATATAGCAGTGTAACATTGTGAAATGGCTGCTATTACTTATCTAAAGAATCAGGAATTAACCATAAAAAAGCTTGTTGAAAGTCCTAGTTCCAGAGAATTATCAACTGAATTGTCATAATTATACATACTAGGAATTCTAAAAGGGACAATATGACTTTCAACTGAGATAATGAAACTTAATAGGAGTTCCTTAGAGTTTCACTAAAAACGAAAGTTATTTTAATGCTGCCTATTCCCGCTATTTACTATGCATCACAGAAAAGTGTCCTAGAGGAGGTCAGTAGACTCTGCTCAACTGACAGCTAGCGGCTTTGGCCTTTTCTCCTTTGCATATTTTCTACATTGGGTCATAGAATATTTACAGAGTATGATTTATGTTCCACCATCATTTGCTTCTTGATTTGAAGAATGCATACTATTTAAGTTGCACTTGCAGGTTAGGGTAGCAAGTAGCAATGAAACAAACTGGTGGATTTTACAATGTATCCACTCTGGGGCCACAAAGATAGATCAGCCCTGTACATGAGTGGCTGGCACATGCAGGGCTCTGAGTTCAATCCCCAGTACCAAAAATAGATAAAGAAACAAACAAACAAATAAATAAATAATTTCAAGCATAAGGTCCCAAGTTTGATTCCAGTACCACATAAAAGCCACCACCACCACCATCACCAATAATAATAATAATATACACTGTGCAATCTAGGGTCTTCCTCTGATGTGTCTTTCGGGTCCTCTGCAAAGTTTGATTACTACTCAAACTTAGTTTGTAGCCAGTTTTTCATAGCTCACTCCAAATTTATATTCATTGATGGAAATAACCGAGTTAGGATGGTTTCTCCACTACCCACAGAGTAATTTAAGAAGCTCAAATGTGTGCAATGGGAACAGAGCTCACAGACTTAACTGGAGCCCTAAGTGAAGCTTCCTGGAAGCACTGGGAGGGGTTCAGCAAGTCTACTGTTACTAGGGCAGAATTTAAAAGAATTTCCTGAGGACATAAAACATCTGAAGTATTTTCGAGGATGCATGACAATAGAAGAGGAAAAGGATAAAAGGATAAAGTTGTAAGTAGTACACATGATTTTATAAGAATACTAATCACCTCCCATCCCCACTGCAATGCCCCAGCCTCCGATCTCTTTATTAGGGTTTCTGGGAATCCAGTGACACAGGGATTTGAAAGGCAGTTTCACATGTGGGTCTGGTTTATTTAACTTATGAGTATATACTCAAGTGGCATCCACTTAAATATAAATACTTCAAGTTTATCATTCTTTATAGCCGAGTTATATTACATTGTATAAAAATAGCACATCATTTTCATCCATTCCTCAGATGATGGGCATTTTGGTTGCTGCCAAGATTTGGCTATCATAAATTGTGCTGCTATAAACATAGGTGCACATATAGCACTATGATATATTTTCGGATCCTCTGGGAAAATTCCCAGTAGCGGGATAGCTGGTTTGAATGGGATTTCCAGTCCTAGTATTTTAAGGAATCTCCACACTGATTTCCAAAATGGTTGCACCAGTCTACATTCCTACCATCAGTGGAGAAGTGTTCCCTTTTCCCCACAGCCTCTCCAACATCTGTTGTTGCTTGATTTCTTTATGATAGCCGTTCTTTCTGGGGTGAGATGGTGTCTCAGGGTTGTTTCAATTTGCATTTCATGGATGGCTAGTAATGTGGACCATTTATCATATATTTATTCGCTTCTTTAATTTCATCCTCTGAGAAATGTGTGTTCATCTCAGATACTCATTTCTGGATTGGGTCTTTAAATTTAGGGGCCTAATGTCTTTTAATTTTTTTTTTTTTTTTGCCCAAGTTCTCTTTTTTCTTTTTTAATTTGTTTTTTATTTTATTGAAGTAATAATATGAATCAGACAATTTTAAGACACCTTAACAAGACAGATTCAATAAACTAATACATTGCAAACTGTTTTCATAATGTTTTGTTATCATACAAGGTGCATACATGATATTATACTTACAGACATTATTATAGCAGATGTCTCTTATCAGTAAATTAACAGTGTAGCTGATTACTTATTTTTTATACCTGAATTATATCAAAAATTCAATAATTATTTTCCTAGTGGATGACCATAGTACTAGAAGCCGACATAATATCCTGTCCAACCACCATTAGTGCAAATCTTGCCTCTCATAGGATCATGTAGCAGCGTTATCTATCCAAACTGTACTGTCTATACACACACATCATGATTTTTTTCTTTCTATACCCCTTCCTTTGTCTACACCTGTCAAAGGTGGGCACTCCATTGTCATTTCTTTTAATTTTTTGTAAATTCTAGAGAGCAGACTTTTGTCTGAATGTTTATTAGTTAAGATCTTTCCCAAATTTGTGCATTATCTTTTTCTTGTTATATGGGTCTTGCTTTATCTTGGTCTTAACCATCCAGCAGAGAAGTATAAAAATGAGGTATAAAAAGTAAAGTCATATTAATATGCTGAGCTGTGAAAGGCTCAAGTCAACAACTTCTGACATTGCCAGTCCTACGCATAACACACTACTATTATGGACTGCTGGATTATATTGGATTATTGACTGTATTCATGCACCTACAATATTTGCATGGAGGTGGAATGCCTATCTCTGACAAAGCTGAACCAATAAAGGGGATATAAATGAAAGTCCATTTTTTATCTATATATACACAATGGCTAGGATAGATATACAGGTACTTTCTCTTAATTGAATAAGAAGAAAGATTTGCTAATAGCGTTTGGACAGGATATCATGTCTGCATCTTGTACTGTGAATAACCACTATGAAAACAATATGCAATGTACCAATTGTTGAAACTGTCTGACTAGTTGGTTTTGAAACTGTCTCATTGCCATTTGTTTCTCAATATAATGAATAAAATTTAAAAAATGAAAGGCAGTTTCCTCATAAATGACAGATAAGGAATCACAATGAGGGCTAATAAGTCCTCAGATGATGAAGTAGCCAAGGAACAATATCTTTCATTCTTTTCTCTCTTTTTTAATGTATTTGGTTGTTACAAGCTCTCACTACACATCTCAGACTCATGGCGGTCCTCCTGCTTCCTGTATCCCCAGAACTGAGACTATAGGTATGTGCCACTAGGCCTGAACTCTGGCCAGCTCAGTGTGCCTTGTGGGTGGGACTAGCACAACATATGATGCTAAGGCTTGAACCAACCGTGGTTCCTGTACTTGCCTGAGCAGGTGCTTTAGTCCGCTGAGCTACCTCGCCTGCCCTCATCTTGCAACTGTTTCTAATGAGAAGGAAAAAGCGTATGGTCTGTGCTGATTCAGTTTCAGGTCACTGAATCTCTTTTCCTGGACTTTCATTAAGATACATAGTGCATATACATTTTTCTGCCTAGAACTGAGTACAATATTATCAGATTTTGGGTCCATAAAACACTATTGTATTTTTCTAAGGTCCAGGCTAACTGGTCAGTAATTTCCTTTTCTTAAAATATTGTCTGAAGAGCACTCTTGTATTTTCCCATAAATTCTGGAATTTTTGTACCCATGTTTGGGAGGAATCCATGCTTTTACTGTCTGACTACAGTGTACCAGACTACAGGCATAGTTTACATGAATATTCTTTATTAAATAAGGAGTGAGATTTTAATACATTGAAGGAAACACAGCACATTAGTACCTTTAGAATGTAGATTTACAGTAGGATGTGTTTATACATTAATGTATGTATTGATACATCATATTAAAATGATCACTAAGCTTTTCATAAGAATACGTCAAATAATACTGCATGCAATAAGAAACCTAAATCCAGTGATTTGTTTTTTGTTTTTTGTTTTTTGCAGTACTGGAGATTGAACTCAGGACTTTGCACTTTCCAGGCAGGTGCTTATGCCACTGAGCTGTATCCTCAGCCCCTTGAAATTATTTTATATGTATCTTAGTCACTTTCCTCTTCACAAAAACAAAACACCCAGGACTCTCAATATAATGAGGAGAGGTTTATTCAGGTCCACAGGTTCAGTTTCAGTTTTGCTTGTTGGTTCGTTTGAGACAGGGTCTCAAGCTACTCTTGAACTGTGTAACCTAGGCTGGCCTCACACTCATTGCTATTTTTCTGTCTCAACCTACTGAATGCTGGGAATACAGGTGCATGCCACTATGCCTTGCCTAGGCTCACAGTTTCCGCAATCTTTGCTAGGTTGCCAGGCTTCCTGGGTGCAGGGCAGGAATGGCAGAGTAGAAGGTCTGGCATAGGAATGCGCCTCTGTCCTGATGGCCAGGAGGTAGAGACAGAAGAGATGACCCAGAAAGAAGACATATTGACTCAGGTCAGGCCCCAGTGGCCTACCTCTAACCACCACCCCATGCAATCCATCAGCAAATCTTCTGGGAGTTCTCATAGCCCCAGGCCTTTCCACAAGCTCACCTTCTATGTGCATGAGGCTTAGGGGAGACAGTCCAGATTCTAACAACAACATGCAATAAGGAATTCTCTGCAACAAAGTACATAACCTTGATATTTGAAGAAACAAGTGATTTAAAAACTTACCTATAAAAACATCATCTTCTAAATTAAAAGCTGGAGCCAGCGAGACAGCTCAGCAGACTCAGCACCTGCCTAGGCAAGTGCAGGGACTGGGGTTTGATCCCTGACACCACATGCTGTGCTGGCCCTGCACCCCTGGAACACTGAGCAGGCCACACTGAACTGGCTACCAACAGTGGGTGTGGTGGGTAATGCCTGTAATCTCAGCACTGGGGAGGCTGAAAACAGGAGGATTGTTAGGAGTCTGAGCTATGTAGTGAGACCCTGTACCAAATAAAAAAAAAAAAAAAAGACTACTGAATCACATGGTGAAATCTCCTGAGAACAGCTTTTCTTATAACTCACACCAACTTGCACAGAATACAGCCTGTTCATCCTATGGCCTTCCTACTGGTGGAGTTCTCTGCAGTGTTTCATGGAAGTTCCTTAAAGCATGTTTTTGCATATAATTAGCCACTTCCCATCTATAACTAATACTGAAGCAAGCATAATGCTCCAGAAATTAGTTATCACTCACACATCCCCATTGTAACTATTAAAAATGAATGATTTACAAACTTGTGAGTGAGAATTTCCTTTCTCAAAAATCAGAATCTATGGTTGACATAAGAAGTTTATATGCTTTTACGTCCCTTATAAGGCATGCTGAATAAAAGCTTTATATTGGTGAACTTGAATAGGAACAATAATACACTTTTATTTCCACCTAGATTTTGAAAATGTTTTATTTTATAAGAACATAACAAACAACTACAGTAGTACTCATAGTACCAATCACTGCCAGCTATAAAGTCACTGATTATTTTTATTACATTTTCATTTCTATAAAAGTGTCAACCTGCCATTAAAGCACAGGGCTCAGTACTTCAAAATTATGTCATCTGATATTCTTCCAAATCTCCTACAACATTTTATGTAATATGCTAATAAAAGAACTTCACTTACTATGCCACACATTCAAAATTATTTTCTTTAATTACAATATTACTTTCATCATCTTTGTTATTTAAATAATACCAGGCAAAGGTGATCCACAGGCCTCACTATTCAACGACAGATGTTTTTGGTTTGAAAGACATGTAAGAACATTTCTCCTCAAAGCAAGCTTTCTAGTAAACTCTACTGTGAAGTTTTCAATGCCTTAGCCATGAAACCCTACTATTCTGTTTTATGTGCAAGTATATGAGGAAAGTTGTTTTGTGTGAACTCCAGGATAAAGCAATTAGAAGAATATTTTACTTTTAAAATTAATTTTTATTAGCCTAATAATTTTGTCATAATAATAATAATAATAATTACTATTATTGTTGTCATCATCACAATAATAATTACTATTATTAATATTATCATTGTTATTGTTATTATTATTACTAGTAGAGCTTCATCTCCAGTTCTGCCTCTTTTCCTGCCAGCAGCAATTCTTAGCTCGGCGTCCCATACCCAGTACCACACTGGTTCAGTTCAGCTGAGTCGCTGACCATCAATTTTCAGTCTACCACAATGCATATAATAAGCACTGTGTAAGTGTTTCTTTTTATTAATCTCCTTTACCTCTCCTCTCTTGCCCATCTCAGGGCTGGGGATTTGGCTCAATGCTATAGTGCTTGCCCAGCAAACAGGAAGCCCTGGGTTTGGTTCTTGGAACAATGAACAAAAATTAGGCCTTGCCTAAAAAACAATTCCACCAAAAATAAAGTATAGTAAAATAAAAAAAAATCAAAAACAAGCAAGGCAACTCTCTTATTCCTCTCTCTGACTTTCAGGTACCTAGAATAGAAATAACTGGGTCAAATGAAACTATATTTTTAGTTATTTGAGGGACCCCCACATCGATTTACCAAGTGATTACACCATTTTACAATCCCATTAACAACAAAGCAGTGCTCCTTTTCCACAAAACCTCTCTGGCTTTTGTTATTATGTAAATTATTGATGTTAGCCATTTTTACTGCAGTGAGTATGATAGAAGAATCTCAATGTTGCTTCCATTTGCATTTTTTAAATGCAAGAGAGATACTGAACATTTTTTCATATATTTATTGGCAATTTATACTTCTCCATCTGAGAACTGCCTCTTCCCAGATTTTTACTTGGGTCTCAAATTTAAAGGATCAGGTTTTTTTGAGTCCTCATTATATTCTAGATATTTACCTTAAGTTTAATATGCAGCTGGCCATTTTTGTCCCCATTCTGTGGGCTGTCATTTTACTCTGTTGTGTATTTCCTTTGCCATGTGGAAGTTTTGTTAACTTGATATGATCCCATTTTCTGTCAGAGCTTACTAGAGAAACAGATTGATTGATTGATTCGTTGATGATGGATTGATTATATATTTGGTACAGGATCTACAGGGTGTTCAGGGTTTCACTACATAGACTGAAATTGTAGTGATCCTCCTGTTTCAGCCTCCCAAGTTCTGGGATTACAGGTGTATGCCACCACACCCAGTCTCAATCACTTTCTCAGTGCACCCTGGAGCAGGGTCCACAAGGCAGACCTGGGAACAAACTCCCTGGATGCTGTACTCTACCTGAGCAGGCACTTTAGTCTGCTGAACTATCTGGCTGACCCATTAGAGAAACAGATTTAATGCGAGTTGTACAAATGTATACAAATTTACAAGATTGCCTTAGAGTGGCCACCCGCAGAGTCAGGTGTTAGAGTGTAGATGGGCTGCCTGCAATTCATAGGATGCAGTAAAAGACATGAAATTGACAGTAGTTTCCTGTGAGGGTGTACAGGAAGCCAGAGGATCTGAGCTGGAGACTGAAGAGTCTGCCCTGGAAGCCAGGAGATAATGTCCAAGATGAAGATGAAAACCAGAGCTCCTCTGAAGACACAGAATGGAGCCTTCATTCTTCAACTCCCCCTATGCCCAGCCCATCAGGTGCTGTAACTATGCCTAGTAAACCCCAGAAAATCTTCTGTGTCCTCTCAGTCACACCCAGAACTAGCTATCCAGTTGAGCTGGATATTTCTTACTCAAGTTGACACAGTCAACTTTCTCATCTCATTGGTAGATTCTTGGCATTAATTTTTGTGCAGCCAAGGTTCTGTTCGAATGTCTCTACCTATGCCTTCAAGATTTTGTCTGTTTTGTAGAAAGAATATTTTCTGTACATAATTTGAGAACTATAAGAATACCATCATAAAAATCTGCTTTCTATTATCACCATACCTTGACAACTTGAGACAACCTAATAACAAAGTATTCCAAAATATTCTTCCCTTACAATATTGTTTTCTAAGTTCTAGCAATGTATTTGTTGCAATCAGAAGTTACAAGGAAATATATTTAATGCAGAGGACATAATCTACAGGATTATTTTATAATAATAACCCAAAGTGTGAAATGCAGAAGAGTGTAGGAGATCCATCCTCATGGTAGGGATCCCAAAGATTCCAGTTGAGGACCTGGATCCCATAGTAATGTCCCCCATGAGTTCAGCTGCAGAATTTTAAGCATCCCATTCTCATAATTTGTAAAGTGGAATAATTTATACTGCTCTTGTTCATATCAATAACTACAGGACACTTTTAACTGTTGGCTACAATACAGAAGTTTTCGTGTATCTGCACATTAATTTTTTGTGAACATTGGCTGCACAAAAAATTAATGCAAAGAATCTACCAATGAGATGAGAAAGTTGAGTGAGAAACCAATTTGTTGGTTTCAGGATGTACTGGCATTTATTTCTCAAGCATATGAATTAGTCCATTATTGATAATGGAAACACAGCATTCAATAGAAATCCATGATATAGTCCTAGATCAGTTGTATAATGCTTGCCCAGCAAGCAGGAAGCCCTGGGTTCAGTTCTTGGCACACACACAAAAAAATTAAACCTCTCTTAAAAATTACTGCTAATTCTGGGTGTGACTGGGAGGACACAGGAAGATTTGCTGGGATTTACTAGGCATAGGGACAGCGGGCTGGGCACTGAGATGGCACAGGGTGATATTAAATTTAAATGTCTTTTGATGGTGTTAACTATGATCATCTTAAGCTATTTCAGATTTTAATTCTAAAGTACACTATCCCAGACCTCCTGGAACAAATTACACAAATCTTTTGATTTAAGTCCCCTAAAAATTATTACCTCAGAATTCTGAATTTCAGAAGCACAATATGAAGGTGTATGTAGAATGAGTCTTAGAGTGAGAATCTGATTCATGCCACTCCCCAGCTTCTGGTGGCTGCAGGCAACAGGTGACATGCTTTGCTGCAGGTGTGTCATCTCGCTGTCTGCCTCAGGCCTTCCCACGACTCTTGGCTGTGTCTTCACAGAGTTTGTGTACCACAGATCTCCTGCTTTCCCTTGGGATAGGTCATTAAAGTTAGGACCCAATCTAATGTAAGATGCCTCTAACTGAATTATAGTTGTAGGCCATATTTCCAAATAATGATCCATACCCAGGATCCAGAGGTTAGAATTCTGGCTTGTACTTGATAAAAGAATCAGTCTTACCCAATACACAATTTTTTAAATTGATAAGAATTTGTCCATCTATAGCTGGAATACTCCTCAACTATTTATTTTCAGTCATTAACATCTTCTATTCATCTTATTAAGCCTAATTTTACTTTTCCTATAAGTTTAGAAACTTTTATTTCTAAGATTTCTTTAAACTCTACCCTGACCATCATGTTTTATACACTATCAAATGTGGGCTATTATGGCGACTTATTTAGTGGTTGCTATCCTTAGGAAGGCTGTCAGCCTTCTCTGCATAGGAACTATTTTTATCTGTATTATTGGTGCTAACTTGAAGCCGAGAAACAAATACAGTTCTGCCCATCTTAGCAAGATAGAACTGGATGAAGTATTAGTGGTTTAAACAGTAGTGAGTGTTTTCAATATGTTTCTAGGTCTGGGAATGTGCACCCTAGAGTTGCAGCCCCTGCCTAGAGAGTGCAAGGTCTTGTGTTTGATTCCTGGTATCAAAAAATAAAAACTAAAAAATGTATTAAATATGTTTCTATTTCCAAAGAAAGTGAATTAGCCAAAATATACCAGAATGTATTAATTTCTTACTATTAAAAAGATTGCAGGCATGTATTATTTCAGTATTTCCTCACAAAAATGATAGAAATGCTTTTCATCAGCTAATAAGACAAGACTGTTAAGGCCAGCCAATTAGCTTGGCAGATTAAGGTACCCACAAGCAGGCACAGGGGTTAGGGGTTTGATCCCCAAGTCTGCTGTGTCAGGCCTACCTCTGGGTCACGCTGAGATGGCAATTGAGATTGGGCAAAGTGGTGCGCATCTGTAATCTCAGCTCTTGGGAGTCTGTAAACAGGCAGATCTCTAAAATCCTGATCTTTTAGTGAGACCTTAAACACTCTGTAGACCCTTCCCTAAAAATAAAAAAAAAATAAAAAAATTAAAAAAGGCTGAGAGTGCTGCAGAAGGCTGGCCAAATCCAACCTATTTATATGGCAAAATTAAGACGCAATCTGCTTGCTAGTTTGTGATCTATCTTCTTGATGCACAGTCACAGGACCCCTGCAGTTCCTCCACATCTTGGAAGTGCACTGTTATTCAACAACTAGGAAACATCCATGAAAGCCCTTTATGTCGAAGTGTGTCCTTGCTCGGCTCTGTGTTGTGCCCTTGTAGTGCCTGCATCCTGCCCTCTAATCAACCTATAAAACCCTAATTACTCTTGACTTTGGAAGTACCTTTAATTACTTCTCATATTACAAATAATTAAAAACTAAATTTATTGTTAATTACTGGTATATTAGTATATCCTTTTTGACTCTTTTAGATCCCTAATTTTTCTATTCTGTGATTCCCAATAATAGCCCTTGAATGTTTCCACCAATACTTCTTACATACTATTTAGAGTTTCTCTAAATTCTTTGGAAACTACTTCTCTCTCCACTAAATACATGCTCTGCTCTTTTTCAACACCAGTGCACTGGTGATAACTCTACTGATTAAGGCTCTAGTCTGTCCACATTTACTCTGCTCTGTCTCACTTCACTCTTTTATCTTATAGATAAGTTTTTAGTGTAATTTAATTACTTACTGAGAGTCCAATGCCTTTTTATGAAACTTAAGTGCAGAAGTTCATTCAATATTCACAGCTTTCCTATAAAGCACAGGAAAAGGTCAAGCTACTTACCAATTATTGGACTTCTATTCTTTCATGATTATTTCTTTGAATCCTCAAAATGACCTAAACAGAAATCGCAAAGTTCAAGAGACTTCGTCAGCAAAATCAATGAAAGGCACAGTAGGTTTAATTAGGGCCTGATCAGATTTAATTCTAGATTCTTCCAACAGCAGGCATCCTCCTTGGGGGCAGGAAGTGATTATTCTCACACTTCTCCCAGTACACTCTTATTCTAAATGCTAAATAAATGATGGGCACTGTTTTATTTCCTGTTCTTTCTACTTTGGCTTTACTTTGCCTGTTTATCTTTCCTTTGGTTTCCTGTTCTACTTTCTTCATCACACATCATTTGACAACCTAAAAGGCAGAATCAGGTTGTGAAAAATAATTTCTTCTGAAGCAGAATTGCAGGAGGAACCGGTAAGAACACAGTCAAATATAAATATATTCAAGGAAACAGGCACTGGGGAATTTCTGAAGGCAAAATGAAAAGATTCCATGAGCTATGTGTAAACACTCTTCGAAAGACTGAATCACAAGGCCGAGGAGATGGCTGAGTGGGATAAGCACTTCCTGGCAAGCGCCAAGTCAATCCCCAGTTCCGTCAAAAAAAAGTCTGAATCAGTAATAAGGATGGCATCATGGACATAAGGTAGGTGCCTCAGAAGGAGGCTTGCAGAAGAATTTCCTTTGCGAGGCCGTTTTAGGCTCTGAGCAAGAATTGTTTCTTGCAGTTCACACACCAACTCCCGTCAGCTCTATGAGCCTACGAACACCTTGCACAAGACGTTCCCCAGATTTATTATATATTTATTATAATAATCAGATTATTCTGTTGTTAGATATTGACATTGGTAAACTTCTTTTCATTGTGAAACTTTTACAACTGAAAGAAAGATATCTTCTTTTTTAAATGTATTTAGTGCAGGGTCCACAGGATGTCATTACTTAGATAGGACTCATAGTGACCCTCCTGTTTTCAGCCGCCCCAGTGCTGGGATTACAGGAGTGGGCCACCAACGCCCAGTTTCAGTCAGCATATCAGCGAGCTCCAGGGACTGGAAGGGCACAGAACAGCTGGGAGTGGACCCTGGCCGCTGAGCTCTACTTAAGCAGGAACTTTAATTCGCTAAGATATCTTGCCAGCCTTTAAGATATCTTTTACTTGATTATACAGGGAACACCTATAACAATCAGCATTCTAATGAGTATGAATTAAAGAGCAGAATAAGGAGCTGTTAAGAGGATATCTGGAAAAACTGATTGTTTGAATTTTCTGTTAGGTGACATGCAAGATTATTTATTTTTATTTTTACATCTCAGGTTACACACATTTGAATTATGATCATTATTTTACATGTTTCATGACATTAGCTAGCGGTTAATACAATTAAGTGAGCAGGTATGATTTTTAATATGTTTAGGACATGACACAATGCATCTACCTGCAAAATGAAAAGTTATATTCAGCTTCAGAAACTAGAATTTTTAAGGCCATGATGTCAACAAAAGCAGGCACTACTATGTCAATAAAAGGAATAGATTTTTCTAATCTGCCACTTACATTACTGGCTGCCATTATTTTATATTTGTCTTTGAGAGTTCTATGTTTATCATTTTTCAATGTGTTCAGTTTCTTAAAATGGCAATGTTGTGGTTGTGGTTGAAGGTATAGCTCGGCTGTGTAACATTTGCCTAGCAAATGAGAAGCCCTGGGTTCAATCTCCAGCAAAGAATATAAAATTAAATAAATGAAAAAAAAAAGTGGTACAGTTCTGCTGCTATCTGTATTTAGATAAATCAGAGGCATTTGATAGGACTCCTTTATTTTATGCTGGTGCCCATGTAAAATATTCATATTTTAATAGGAGTTGCCCAATATAACAGCTTCCTTTCCTTGCACCTTATTCCGTACTTCTGCAGACCGTGCTGTGGCAGAAGGGAGCTTTCCATTTTCCAATTGTTCCATCTTCCTCAGAAAGAACAAATGATGTCACGTTTCCATGAGGTCTTCATGTCCCTTCCACAAATAATGCCTTCAAATGTTGGACTTGTTTTATTAGAATTCCATTTGTCTCCTCTTTCAGGTCAAATGATTCTCATCTCAAAATCTGGAACTTCCTTTGTTTCCTTCTAGTCCCTTTAAGCATCTTCCCTGTGGGCCTATATAAATCAGTTCCTTAGGTAATCATATTCCTAAAGAAGAAAAATGTCTACTCTTTCTGATCTGCTTCTAATGCCTTGATCCAAAGGTAAATGTCAACGCCAAATGTAAATAGTATTTCTGTATTGCTGAGTCAATCAATAAATCATGTTTCCCATAAATTTGTATTTCCCTGGTAAACACTCAGGTACATACTACAAGGTTATTCATCATGCAACCAGTACCCTAAGCAACTCATGTCTATAATGCTTCAGTATTTCACTAATTCATTAAAATATACGTATGATCCACTTGACTCCACAAATTATCTGAAAAGATGAGGCTACCTGCCTATCACATAACATATTACCTAATATGGCCCTTCTTCTAATTTCACAGTAATGACTGAGCAATTGTAGGACCCTTAAATAAAGCTAACTCATGGTATTTGAGAAATTAGCTATATTGATCTGTTTTTTTTTAGAATTTAAAGGGTCAATCTTATTAGACATTTAGGTGCCATTTGTCCTTTGAGAAATAAAATAATAATTATAAGTCAAGTACAAAAACATTATACCACACAAATGAAAGTGGCATGAGCTTTTGAACTAACATGCACAGGCCAGTTGAACAGTCACACTGAAAATGTTATTTCTTTGAAGACACACAAAAAATAATAAAGAAGAGCATAAAGACCTTCAAATGTCATTAATGATAATATGGAGTACTTTTTATTTATTTATTTTTTTGGAGGAAACAGGGATTGAACTCAGACCTTGTCATTTGCCAGGCAAGTCCTTATGCTACTGAGCCATCTCCTCAGCCCCTGGAGTATTTTTGAAAAAGATCCATGTGTTGTAAGTATTCAAAAATGTTTATAGCTTTCAGAAAATAACTACTCTTTAATAGAAATTTCTGGAAATATCGGTAGTGAGTCTCAACACTGAATTTTAAACAGAAATCTAATTTTTAATCAAAGTGGACTGATAATACTATGAAGAGAGATCTAAAGAATGATGAATGATTAGATACTTATACTTCTCACAACAAAAGACACATTAGCATAAGTCATATCAAAGTACTGCTCCTTGCTTCAGTTATTCCATCATTCTGTAGTGTGGAAATTCTCTTCCATGTAAGTTTTGGGCTGGCCAAATAGCTCAGCAGATTAGTGTACCTACAAGCAGGCACAGAGGCCAGTGGCTGGGGATTTGATCCCTGGCCCATACCCAGGGCACCCTGAGAGGGCAATTGAGGCTGGGTGTGGTAGTACATGCCTGTAATCCCAGATCATGCAAGGCTATAAATAGGTGGATCACTATGAGTCCCATCTGTGCAGCGAGACTCTGAACACCCTGTAGAACCTTTCCTAAAATGCAAAAAAGAATTATCATGTGTGGTTTATTTGCACTCCCTGGCTTCCTTCCTGCACACTTCGAGCAAGTATTTTCCTTGGCCACCACCTCCTTCTGTTTCTTGTGAAAGCAAGAAGTCCATCCTTGTCCTAGCAAGACTTCTGTGTTCTTACAGCAGTGACACCCACATTGTCGGTTGGTGTTTAAGTTGTCTTAAAGGAAGAAGGACCCTGTTAAAGGGTGAGCTTCTAATAAACTGGGATTTCATATGAACATTACGCACCTGTGTTTATAAAGAAGAAAATAGACACTGCTTTCAACCCTAGATTGCAAATGACTTACTGCAAAGAAAGAGATAATGTTTGTCACACATTAAGTGTGCATGCCTGGTCCCATAAGTTTGCATACCTGAATAGACGTATTTTATACTAAGAGATTTAGTGTTTAATTTAAAATAAAATGCTACCATTTTTTGAAAAGTCAAAAAGTTAATGACTTGAGTTTGATGCAGAGCAATATCATGTCTCTTGGTGATGGGTTACTATTGAAGGTTTACTTTGAAGACAAAAATACATAATGATAAAATAAAAGCAAGACTACTTAGACCATGATGTGTGAGGAAGTAAATGACTGTTTTCAAAACAGTTGTAATTTGTGATAATTTTTTTTTCATAACGTTTTGGTATTGTACAAGGTACATACATGATATTATATTTACAGGTTTTTATATAGCTGAATTATATCAAAGATTCAATAATTATTTACCTAGTGGATGACCATAGTACTAAAAGCCGACATAATATCCTGTCCCACCACCAATAGTGCAGATCTTGCCTCTCATAGAATTATGTAGAAGCACAGCGTTATCTATCCCAACTGTACTATCTATATACACACAGGATGATTTTTTCTTTCTACAACCCTTCCTTTGTCTATACCTGTCAAAAGTGGGCACTCCGTTGACATTCAACTACCTTAGGTGCTTGAACTCGACACCACAATCCAACACAGTCCAGCATTCTGCAACCATAGGGAGTTATTCAAAGAAATTGTCGACCATATCCATTTATAGCTCAGCTTAATATTATGGGCTCACGATGTATACTTCATTTTTATACTTTTATACTTTTCTGCT